>CM053037.1:201745959-201753342 GCA_028564925.1 Lithobates sylvaticus | reverse complement strand
TTCCTTACCTTGGTGATCAGTGGGAAGAATGTTCCGTTAATTGGTGATCAGTGAGAAGAATGTTCCTTACAATGCGTGATCAGTGAGAAGAATGTTCCTTACATTGGTGATCAGTGAGAAGTAGAATTTCCTTACATTGGTGATCAGTGGGAAGAATGTTCCTTACATTGTTCGTGGTCAGTGAGAAGAATGTTCCCTTACATTGGTGATCAGTGAGAAGAATGTTCCTTACATAGGTGATCAGTGAGAAGAATGTTCCTTACACTTGGTGATCAGTGAGAAGAATGTTCCTTACATTGGTGATCAGTGAGAAGAATGTCCTTACATTGGTGATCAGTGGGAAGAATTTCCTTTACATTGGTGATCAGTGGGAAGAATGTTCCTTACATTGGTGATCAGTGGAAGAATGTTCCTTACATATGGTGATCAGTGGGAAGAATGTTCCTTACATGGGTGATCAGTGGGAAGAATGTTCCTTACATTGGGTGATCAGTGGGAAGAATGTTCCTTACATTGGTGATCAGTGGGAAGAATGTTTCCTTACATTGGTGATCAGTGAAAGAAGAATGTTCCTTACATTGGTGATCAGTGAGAAGAATGTTCCTTACATTGGTGATCAGTGAGAAGAATGTCCTTACATTGGTGATCAGTGGAGAAGAATGTTCCTTACAATGGTGATCAGTGAGAAGAATGTTTCCTTACATTGGTGATCAGTGGGAAGAATGTTCCTTACATTGGTGATCAGTGTGAAGAATGTCCTTACATTGGGTGTCAGTGGGAAGAATGTTTCTTACATTGGTGATCAGTGAGAAGAATGTTCCCTTACATTGGTGATCATTTGAGAAGAATGTTCCTTACATTGTTGATCAGTGAGAAGAATGTCACCTTACATTGGTGATCAGTGAGAAGAAATGTTCCTTACATTGGTGATCAGTGGGAAGAATGTTCCTTACATGGGTGATCAGTGAGAAGAATGTTCCTTACATTGGTGATCAGTGGGAAGAATGTTCCTTACATTGGTGATCAGTGAGAAGAATGTTCCTTACATTGGTGATCAGTGGGAAGAATGTTCCTTACATTGGTGATCAGTGAGAAGAAATTCCTTACATTGGTGATCAGTGGGAAGGAATGTTCCTTACATTGGTGATCAGTGGGAAGAATGTTACCTTACATTGGTTGTGAAGAAGAATGTGTCCCTTACAATGGTGGATGCGCAGTGAGAAGAGAATGTTCCTTACATTGGTGATCAGAGGGAAGAATGTTCCTTACATTGGTGGATCAGTGGGAAGAATGTTCCTTACATTGGTGATCAGTGGGAAGAATGTTCCTTACATTGGTGATCAGTGAGAAGAATGTTCCTTACATTGGTGATCAGTGAGAAGAATGTTTCCGTACATTGGTGTCAGTGAGAAGAATGTTCCTTACATTGGTGATCAGTGAGAAGAATGTTCCTTACATTGGTGATCAGTGAGAAAGAATTGAATGCCTACTCTCCGCTGGTTAGGATCGGCTGAGTGGCAACAAGACTCTGAAGCTACTTCATTAACACACTAGGCTACATTGGCCACCAAAGGAAGTTGAGGTCACTAAGTGGTTGAAGATGTGCTCAGCGTCATATCCAGAGGTTGTCTTTGGGAAATAGACAGTATGAGTGCTGCCAGCATTGCTGCAGAGGTTGTAGGGGTGTGGGGGGGGGGTCAGCCTGTCAGTGCTCAGACCATACGCCGCACACTGCATCAAATTGGTCTGCATGGCTGTCGTCCCAGAAGGAAGCCTCTTCTAAAGATGATGCACAAGAAAGACCACAAACAGATTGCTGAAGACAAGCAGACTAAGGACATGGATTACTGGAACCACGTTCTGTGGTCTGATGAGACCAAGATAAAGGTATTTGGTGTCAGATGTGTGACAAGCGTGTGTGTGGGGCAACCAGGTGAGGAGGACAAAGACAAGTGTGTCTTGTCTACAGTCAAGCATGGTGGGGGAGGGTTCATGGTGGTGGGAGTGCCCCATCTCATGGCTCACCTCTGTCATCGGGGTGGGAGTGTCATGGTGGTGGGGAGTGTCATGGTGGTGGGAGTGTCATGGTGGTGGGGAGTGTCATGGTAGCCCGCGCCTATTGGGGAGTGTCATGAATGTGGGGGGAGTGTTCATGGTGGTGGGAGTGTCCTCATGGTGGTTGGGAGTGTCATGGTGATGGGGAGTGTCATGGTGGTGGGGAGTGTCTTGGTGCTCGGGAGTGTTGGGTGTTGTGGTGGTGGAAGTTTTGTCTGTGTTGTGGTGGGAGGTGTCTTGGGTATGGGAGGGAGTGTCATGGTCTGGGGCTGCATGAGTGTGGCTGCCGGCACTGGGGGGCTACAGATCATTGAGGGAACCATGAATGCCAACATGTACTGTGACATACTGAAGCAGAGCATGATCCCCTCCTTCAGAGACTGGGCCGCAGGGCAGTATTCCAACATGATAACCACCCCAAACACACCTCCAACACCACCACTGCCTTGCTAAAGAAGCTGAGGGTAAAGGGGATGGACTGGCCAAGCATGTCTCCAGACCTAAACCCTATTGATCATCTGTGGGACATCCTCAAACGGAAGGTGGAGGAGCGCAAGGTCTCCAACATCCACCAGCTCTGTGTGATTGTCATCATGGAGGAGGGGAAGAGGACTCCAGTGACAACCTGTGAAGCTCTGGTGACCTCCATGCCCAAGAGGGTTAAGCAGTGCTGGAAAATAATGGCGGCACACACCAAAATATTGACACTTTGGGCCCAATTTGGAGATTTTCACTTAGGGGTGTCCTGACTTTTGTTGCCAGCGGTTTTAGACATTAATGGCTGTGTGTTGAGTTATTTTGATACTGGGGACGGCAAATTTACACTGTTATACAAGCTGTACACTCACTACTTTACATTGTAGACAAGTGTCATTTCTTCAGTGTTGTCACATGAAAAGTAGGGGACCCGGGTCCTTGCCCCAGGGGGAGTGTCTTGGGGGGCCCCTGGGTCTGCCCCAGGGGACATGTATCAATGCAATTATTTTTTTTTTTTTTAAAAACGGCTGTTTTTCAGGAGCAGGAGCAGTGATTTTAATAATGCTTAAATGTGAAACAATAAAAGTGTAATATTCCCTTTAAATTTCGTACCCCCCCTGGGGGGTGTGCTTCATAGTATGCCTGTGAAGGGCGCATTGTTTCCCTGTGCTTAGAACTGTCTCTGGCTGTTAACAAAGTGTCATTTTCTGCAGGAATAAAAAAAGCTATTTAAAAATCACTCGCGGCCAATGTAATTGCCGTCAGTCCCGTTTAACACAGCGAACAGTCATAATTGTTTTGAAAGTCATTCATAAAAATAAAGTCATTGATAAAAAAATAAAAAAAATGGTAAAAAGAAAGCAGCGTTGGGGGTCCCCCCAAATTGGCAATTAACCAAGACCACAGGGCACCCGTTCAGGTCTGAGCGTATGCTGGTATGGATATTAAGGTTGGACCCAGCCAAAAAAAAATTTTAAAAAAAATGGTTCGTAAGGGGTCCCCCTCAAAATCCATTACCAGATCCCTTTGAAAGGAAGGAGGAGAAGGGAAGGGGAAGAAGAGAAAGGAGGAGGGAAAAGGAAGGAAGGAGAGGGGAAGGGGAGGGGAAGGAAGAGAAGGAGGGAAGGGAAGAAGGAAGGAGGGGAAGGGGAAGATAAGGAGGAGGAGGGAAGGGGAGGAGGGAGAAGGAAGGAAAGGAGGAGGAAGGAGGAGAAATGGAAGAAAAGAAGGAGAAAGAAGGGAAGGAAGGAAGAGAGGAGAAAGGAAAGAGGAAGGGAAGGAGGGGGAGGAGGGGGGGGAAAGAGAAGGAAGGGGGAGGGAAGGGAAGGAGAAGGAAGAGGGAAGGGAAAGGGGAGGGAAGGGAAAAGGAAGGGAAGGGGGGAAGGGAGGGAGGGGAAGGGGGGAAAGAAGGAAGGAAGAGGAGAGGAAAGGAAAGGGAAGGGAAGGGAAGGGAGGGAAAGGAAGGAGGAAGAGGGAGAGGAAAGGAGAGGAGAGGAGGGGGGGAGAAAGGAGGAGGAGGGGGGGGGAGGGAGGAGGGGAGAAGGAGGAAGGGAAGGAGGAGAGGAGGAGGGGGGAAAGAGAGGAGGGAAGGGAGGAAAAAAAGGAAGGGGGAGGAAGGGAAGGAAGAGGGGGGAAGAAGGGGGAAGAGGAGAGGAGGGAGGGGAAAGGAAGAAAGGGAAGGAAGGAAAGGAAGAGAAGGGGAGAAAGGAAGAGGAAGGGAGAGAAAGAAGGAGGGGAGGAGGAAGGAGGAGAGGGAAGGGAAGAGAGGGGAAGGAAAGGGGGGAAAAGGGAAAAGGAGAGGAGGAAGGAAGAAAGGAGGAAGGAGAGGAAGGGGGAAGGAGGAAAGGAAGGGAGGAAGGGAGGAAAAGGGAAGGGGGGGAGAAGAAGGAGGAAAGAGGGAAGGGGGGAGAAAGGAGGAAGGAGAAGAGGAAGAAGAGGGAAGGAGGAGGGAGGAGGAGGAAGAAAGAAGAGAGAGGAGGGAAAGAAGGAAGAAGAGGAAGGGAAGGAGAGGAGAAAGGGAGGGAGGGGAAGAGAAAGGGAAAAAGGGAAGAGGGAGAGAAGAGGAAGGAAGGAGGAAGGAAGGAAAGGAAGAGGGAGGGAAGGGGAGGGAAGAAGGAAAAGGAAAGAAAGGAGGGGAAGGGAAGGCAAGAGGAAAGAAGAAGGAAGAAGGAGGAAGGGGAGGGAGAAGAAGAGGAGAGGAGGGAGGAAGGGGGAAGGGAGGAGGAAGGAAAGGAGGAAGGAAGGAAAGAGAGGGGGAGGAAAGGAAGGAAGGAAGGAAGGAAAGGAAGGGAGGAGGAGGAGAGAAAAGGAAAGGGAAGGGAAGGAAGGAAGAAGAGAAGGGAAGGGAGAGGAGAGGAAGGAAGAAGGAGGGAAGAAGAGAAGAAGAAGGGGAGAGAGGGAGGAGGAAAAGGAGGGAGGAGGGAGAGAGAGGGAGGGGAGGAAGGAGAGAAAGAAGGAGGGGAGAAGGAAGGGAGGGGGGGAAGGGAAGAGAAGGAAAGAGAGGAAGGGAAGGAGAGAAAAAAGAAGGAGGAGGAAGGAAGAAGGAGAGAGAGGGAAGGGGAAGGGAGGAGAGAGGAGAGGGGAAGAAGAGAGAGGAAGGAGAAGGAGGGAGGGAGGAGGAGAGGAGGGAGGAAGGAGGAGGAAGGGGGAAGAGAAGAGGGAGAAAGGAAGAGAAGGAGGAGAGAGAAGGGAGGGAAGGGAAGGAGAAGGGAAAGAAGGGGGGAGGAGGAGGAGGGGAAAAGGAGGGGGAGGGAAGGGGAAGGAGAGAGGGAAGGGGAGGGAGAGGGAAGGGGGAGGGGAAGGGGGGAAGGAAGAGGGGAAGAGGAAGGGGAAGGGGAGGAAGGAGGAGGAAGGGGGAGGGGGGGAGGAAAGAAGGGGGGGGGAGGAAGGAGAGGAGAGAGAAGAGAGAGGGAGGGGGGGGGGAGAAAGGAAGGGAAGGGGAAGAAGAAGGAGAAGAGAGGAAGGAGGGAAGGAGAGAAGAAGGGAGGGGGAAGGAGAAGGAAGGAAGGGAGAGAAGGAAAGGGAAGAGAAGGAGGAAGGAAAGGAAAGGGAGGGAGAGAGAAGAAGGAGGAAAGAAGGAAGGGAGAGGAAAAGGAAGGAGGGAAGGGAAGAGAGAAGGAGAGGGGAAAGGAAGGAAAAGGAGAGGGAAGGAAAGAAAGAAGAAGGAGGAGAGAAGGGAGAGGGAAAAAGGGAAGGGAGAAGGGAAGGAGAAGGAAAGGGGGAAAGGGAGGGGGGGAAAGGAGGGGAAGGAGGGGAAGGGGAGAGGGAAGGAGGAGAGGGGAAGGGAAGGGAAGGAGGGAGGAGGAAAGGGGAAGGGAAGGAGGGAAGGAAGGAAAGGGGAAGAAGGGGAAAGGGAAGGAAGGGGAGGAGAGGGAGAGGAGAGAGAGAAGGAGGGGAAGGGGAGGGGAGGGAAGGGAGGAAGGGAGGGAGAAGAGAAAGAGAAAGGAAGGGGGAGGAAGGAAGGGGAGGGGGAGGAAGGAAGGGAAGGAAAGAGAAGGGGAAGGGGAGGAGAGGGAAGAGGAGGAAGGGAAAGAGAGGAGGGAGGGAAGAGGAGGAAGGAGGGGGAGGGGAGGGGAGAAGGAAAGGGAAAAGGGGAAAAGGAAGGGAAGGGAAGAAAAGGGAAGGAAGAGAAGGGGAGGAGAGAGGAAGGGAAGGAGGAGGAAGGAAGAGGAGGAAAGGAAAAGGAAGAGAAAGGGGAAGAAGAAGGAGGGGAAGGAGGAAGGGAGGAAGGAAGGAGGGGAAGGGAGAGGAAGAAAGGGAGAGAAGGGGAAAGGAGGGAAGGAAAGGAAAGGAGGGAAAGAAGGAAGGGGAAGAGGAAAGAGGAAGGAGGGAAAGGGAGGAGGAGAAGGAAAGGGAAAGGAGGGAAAAGAAGGGGAGGGGAGGAGGAGAGGAGAAAGGAGGAAGGAAGAGGGAGAGGAGGGAGAAGGGGAAAGAGGGAGAAAGGGGGAAGGAGGAGAAGGAAGAGAGAAGAGAGGAGGAGGAGGGGGGGGGGGGGGGTCTTCTTTGAATGTTCGATCGTCACGCTTTAAATGTGCCGGAGAAAGTCTGTCATGTTTTATAGAAAGCGCTTGCGGCAGATTGTTTAAAATCCTCGCTGTGTTCTTCCTTTTAACCTTCACTTCTTATATCGGCATGTGACGTGTGAGAAGAGCGATCGGCGAAGAGCTCCGCCGGGATTATCAGCTTGTTTACAATCGCTAGCAGGAAGATCGTGATCCGTGTTGACACAACACACAGCGATCGTCTGTCTGGTTGATCACCGGCAGGTGGACGACCCCGGAAGACACATTTCTTCACCTCTATTAGTCACACACAGCATAGGTAATATGATATATATGGTGGCGCTTTGGACCATTATATGAGGAAGCTCTTTTCCAATCATAAAGGTTCTTTTTAAAATCACAATAAATAGAAAAAAAAAATAAAAAGAGGAGGAGCGAAAATATCATAAACAACCAGTGTCCCCACACCAGCACGCCCCCCCCCCCCCCCCCCCCCCCTCCCCCCCCCCCCCCCCCCCCCCACCCCCCCCCCCCCCCCCCCCCCCCCCCCCCCCCCCCCCCCCCCCCCCCCCCCCCCCCCCCCCCCCCCCCCCCCCCCCCCACCCCCCACCACCCCCCCCCCCCCCCCCCCCCCCCCCCCCCCCCCCCCCCCCCCCCCCCCCCCCCCCCCCCCCCCCCCCCCCCCCCCCCCCCCCCCCCCCCCCCCCCCCCCCCCCCCCCCCCCCCCCCCCCCCCCCCCCCCCCCCCCCCCCCCCCCCCCCCCCCCCCCCCCCCCCCCCCCCCCCCCCCCCCCCCCCCCCCACCCCCCCCCCCCCCCCCCCCCCCCCCCCCCCCCCCCCCCCCCCCCCCC
>CM053037.1:201713459-201738459 GCA_028564925.1 Lithobates sylvaticus | reverse complement strand
TAGACAAAGGCTATAAGAGGCCGATGGCGGTCATTCATCTTCTTATACTGGAGAGTTCCGCATCGAACGATAAATAGGTGTGACGGATTTTTATGGAGTGTCTCGGAGGGACTTTGTTCGGTGAGGCGGATTGTTCCGCTCGGCTCTGCGTCACGCCGGTTTGGGGCTGAAGTGACAGACGCGATGGAGACGGCGGGCGAAGCTTTACCCGCTCTAAGGCCATGTTTTGTCTTCTTAGCGAGAGCAGCGATTGATGATCCATGTCCTGACTTCTGATCGATGAGCTACGACAAGACGATCTCCGACCGAGAACTTTCATTTGTCATTAAATATCCAACCTGACATCAGCGGAAAAATCCGAGACCTTCCCGTATAAAATTAGAAACACCAAAACAACGCGATTTATAAATAACCACCAAGACCTGCGGCTTCCCCCGTCCGCTGACACCGATCGTAATCTCCCACCCTCCATCATAGATAAAGAACGTTATCATTGGACTGAGTGACGGCGGATGTGACAGCGACCCCGAAATCCATCCGAGATCTCCAAATACCCCAAATATACCCCAAATATACCCCAAATACCCCAAATATACCCCCAAATACCCCCAAATGTACCCCAAATACCCCCAAATTCACCCAAATACCCCCAAATACCCCAAATATACCCAAATACCCCAAATATACCCCAAATACCCCCAAATATACCACCAAATATACCCCAAATACCCCAAATTCACACAAAAACCAAATACCCCCAAATATACCCCAAAAATAAAAAATAATAATAAAATAAAAAAAAAAATAAAAATAAGAAATAAAAAAAAAATATTAAATAAATAAAAACACCCAAATATACCAAATATACCCCCAAATACACCAAATACCCCAAATACACCCAAATACCCCAAATATACCCCCAAATACACCCAAATACACAAAATACCCCCAAATACACCCAAATACCCCCAAATACACCCAAATACCCCCAAATTTACCCCAAATACCCCCAAATACACCAAATAACACCAAATACCCCCAAATTCACCCAAATACCCCCACATTTACCCCAAATACACCCAAATACCCCCAAATACCCCAAATACCCCAAATACCCCAAATACACTGTTGTTGGGCCCCTCCCCCTCTGATTCCCACCATTTTTCTTTTGCGTGTAAAGGGAGGTTTGGTTTGGGATCAGAGTGTAAAGGGGTTTAGAGGGATGGGTGGTGTGTTTGGGGAGGGGTTTAAAGGGGTGTGGCTGAAGTGGGGCAGAGGTGGGTCATGAATGTTAATGATAAGGGTCTGAATGATGAGGGGGTTGATCTGAGATCTTAGTATTAAGGGGGGCTGCCCTGGGGTCTTAAGAGGGGGTTAAAGGGGGTCTGATCTGGGTTCTGAGTATAAAGGGGGGGGCGGGGGTCTTAGTGTCAGTTGTGGGTCTGATCTGGGTTCTGAGTGTAAAGGGCGAGGACGGATTTGGGGTCTTAAGAGGAATTTAAAGGGGGGATTGATCTGGGGTCTAGGCAAACTGGAGTTCAGAGAACTAGGAAGTTGCTCAGGCACTGCACTGAGCATGTCTTGTTTAGGGAAGTAGGGAGGCGGGGCCAGGAAGGGCTAGAAGAGGAAGGAATATAAATCCATTGAATAGTTGGCGACGCCCACAGGTGAACCCAGGCGAATGGTATCACCGGTCCAGCAGAACCACCGCAAGGAGCTGAGAATTACAGGCAGGAAACTGCTGGCTAAACTCTTATGCCGCGTTCACCGGCCGGACTTTCCGACGGACTAAACTCCATTTCCGACAGAAAGATTTAGAAGAAGCTCTATATCTAAGTCCGTCCGAAATGCCGGCAGAAAAAGTCCGATGGGGTATACACACGGTCGGAATGTCCGATGGGGGCATTACACATGTTTTTGTTCCCACTTACCAATAATGCCGGGCATTTTTCTCCTACTGACCACCAACTACAGGGCATTATTTTGCTTTCTCCCAGTGACTACCCATGTCGGGGCATTTTTTCCCCCTTCTAATGACCAGCAATGTGTGTTACATAATATTATCTACTTGTTTGCTCCGACAGATGGCAGAATTATCTTTTGTCCTGAGGTTTATGTGTGTCTGTAAGAATCTCACTTGTAGCCCAATAATTACAGAGTATTTTAGGATTGCGGCGAACCTGTTCAGGGCACACCGTACATTCAATACTATTTCACTATGCCCCTTTGAACCATGCCCAATATTCAGTACTATGTATTCATGCCCGAGTGGGCAGTTGGTATAACCGTGGCACATTCACCCATTTTTACTGAACCCCCCACCCCGCGGCTGTAGGTGTAAACCAGTCCTAAGTGAAGAGGACCCTTTGATGGCCCCTTTGGACAGCAGTGATGTAAGTAACTGAGTTACCTAACGCAGTTACTTTAGAGGGTAACGAGTATCTAACTGATTACTTTTCCCCTCATGGTAACTCAGTTCCCATTACTTTGGCTTAGTTACCCCAATTACATCTACCGCCACTAGATGGCAGTAGTGTAATTCCGGTGTCCTGCCGAAAAAGTTCCCCCCCCCCCGGATAAGGACCCCCTGTACAGCGCAGGCGCAGGGCTTGCGCAGTACGAAGGACTACGGAGCTTCCGAAAATTGCCGAACCTAATCAGCTCTGAGTGAACTCTACACCGCGCAGGCGCAGTTACCATGTAATTGTACGAGGCGATGCCGCACGCTCCTGATGCTCGTGCTACTCTGCAAGGGGCGTCTATCGTGTAACTAAGGGGCGGGTCTAGTATTACTGTAACCAAGGGGCGCATTTATTATTATTGTTATATATCGAGCTCCGCCCATTAATTTAACATTCGCCCTCTTCTGTAGCCATCCGCCCCTTACACGATATAATAATAATAGACCCGCCCCTTACACGATATAATAATAATAGACCCGCCCCTTACACGATATAATAATAATAGACCCGCCCCTTACACGATATAATAATAATAGACCCGCCCCTTACACGATATAATAATAATAGACCCGCCCCTTACACGATATAATAATAATAGACCCGCCCCTTACACGATATAATAATAATAGACCCGCCCCTTACACGATATAATAATAATAGACCCGCCCCTTACACGATATAATAATAATAGACCCGCCCCTTACACAATATAATAATAATAGACCCGCCCCTTACACGATATAATCATAATAGACCCGCCCCTTACACAATATAATAATAATAGACCCGCCCCTTACACGATATAATACTAGTAGACCCGCCCCTTACACAATATAATAATAATAGACCCGCCCCTTACACGATATAATAATAATAGTAGACCCGCCCCTTACACAATATAATAATAATAGACCCGCCCCTTACACGATATAATAATAATAGTAGACCCGCCCCTTACACAATATAATAATAATAGACCCCCCCTTACACGATATAATAACTATAGACCCGCCCCTTACACAATATAATAATAATAGACCCGCCCCTTACACGCTATAACAGATCTGCCCCTTGCTTACACGCTATAACAGATCTGCCCCTCGGTTACAGTAATAATAGAGCTGCCCCTTGTGGTTACACGATATATAACAATAATAATAAATGCGCCCCTTGGTTACAGTAATACTAGACCCGCCCCTTAGTTACACGTATACAATATAAAAAAAAAAAGTCAGTTACTTTGCTGAGTAACTAATTACTTTTCCAATGTAGTAACTGAGTCAAGCCAATGGGCGGTGGGCACATCACCAGGAGGTGACGTAGGGTTCGCACCCCACAGACCAGGAAGAAGAAGAATCGGGGCTCCACCTTCCCACATGACTGCAGTTTCGAGGGACAAACTTGGCTTTTTATTAAACCATCGATGCCCTAGAAAAGGACGAATGGGGTAGAGAGTGAGAAGAACTTCTACCCAGAGCTGAAACCCACCACTGCGCCATCCCAAACCAACAAGAAGATTTGGGCTGAGTGATGATCTATTTCGCGGCCTCCATCTTGTCTCCAGATTTATTTATAAATAAAATGTTGAGGAAACCGCGTGGTGTCCTAATTCACAGCAGACGTTTGTTGACAAATACTCAGCGCTAATATGTTATTTGTGGCCTTTCGGCATCGGGCGCATTCCTGCGCACTACAATCAGGCGCGCTGGGATGGGGTGGAATGGCGAGGAGCGGCGAGGGCCTCACGCTGGGAGCGTGTCTGAGCTCGTGCCGGTGGGGGAGGAGGAGGCTTGCGGTCTTTTTATAAATAAAATCGATGATTCGCCAAGTCCGATGACACAACATTCGAAGCAAATTAAAACTTTGGAACCGAATCCGACGCTCCAAAATGATTATTAATAACGCATTTCGTGTCCGGTTATAATTCGCAGATTCTTCGTCGGTCGTCTGAAGGACTTTTCCAGGGCTTCACTCCACGGCTCCAGATCTGAAAACGAAGCAGAATCTTCCATAATTCAGAGCAGAAGATCCGCGGTCTGTCTGACCGCTTATTGTCAATTATTTGTTGTAATGATAGTCTGAATGTGGAATACTTGTGGGGAAGAGCAGACAGCTGATTGGTTGGTTAGTAGTAGTCAATGGACGGATCAGGCCAATGGGTGGGCAGGTGTGGCCTCCAGTAATGGTGGCATCCGTGCCCATATTAGAGCTCCTTACATTAGGTGTAAGTAATAGAAATGGGAGCCATCAAAAAATTTGTTCCGTTCCGTATAAAAAAAAAAAATCGTAATTCGTAATTCGTGTACGAAATTTAATTCGGATTCGTATGAAATACGAATCGTTAAAAATTCAGTATAACGAATATCGACAATCTACGAATAATAACGAATTATCCGAAAACTTATTAACGTTACATAACACAAGTCTATTGTCTATTGTTCACCAATCACTCAGAGGAAGTACGAAATTTCATTTACGAATTTCAGATCCAAATTATCCGAATCCAAACTACCAAATGATGAATTTCAACTAATATGAAAGAAATTATAGCGGATATAACGAATGATTCGAATGAATTCGAGATTCAGTATAACGAATATCGACACTCTACGAATAATAAGGAATTATCCGAAAACGAACAATAGACTTGTGTTATGTAACGTTAATACATTTTTGGATAATTTGTTATTATTCGTAGAGTGTCGATATTTGTAACGATTCGTAACGATAAATAACGAAGTATCCAAAAACTTATTAACGTTACATAACACAAGTCTATTGTTCGTTTTCGGATAATTCGTTATTATTCGTAGAGTGTCGATATTCGTTATACTGAATCTCGAATTCATTCGAATCATTCGTTGTATCCGCTATAATTTCTTTCATATTAGTTGAAATTCGTCATTTGGTAGTTTGGATTCGGATAATTTGGATCCGAAATTCGTAAACGAAATTTCGTATTTCGTACAGAATTCGTAATCGTAAAAATTCGTAATTCGGATTCGTACGAAACTAATCGCGCATGTCTAGTAAGTAAAGGTAGCTGAAGATTTGAATAGAGTGGAGAGGAATTGGTGACTGGATCTTTTGAGGGATTTCCTCACTTCCTGTTTTGGTTATGAGACAAGAAATGACATCACAATAGGATACACAAAGGAATGGCAGTTGGTATAACCCTCCCTTACTCTACCCCTATAATCATGCTGTCAGGTAGGGCAGCAGAGAAGGTCAGTAAAGGATATGGAACGAGTGAGGTTGAATGTACCCTATAGGTTGCTGCCTCGTGGCTCCTCCCCCAACACTGCCCCCGGGGCAACTTCCCCTCCTGCCCCCCTCCAGTTCCAGCCCTGGCCAGGACATACAATGTTTCCTCCACATACAGCTCATAATGTGTACAATCAGAGGGAATAACTCCCGTCCTCACATGACTAATATATAGAATGAGAAATGGAACATATTATATCAGATCGAAGAAGACGAGAGGTGGGGGTGGGCTGTGTGGAGCCTCGGTGTGTGAAGACCATAAAGACATGGATGAGCAAGTTAGGGGTGGAGGAACTTGACTGGCCTGTACAGAGTCCTGACCTCAACCCCTATAGAACACATTTGGGATGAATTAGAGCACAGACTGTCAGCCAGGCCTTCTCATCCAACATCAGTGCCTGACCTCACAAATGCTCTTCTGGAAGAATGGTCAATCATTCCCATAGACACCCTCCTAAACCTTGTGGTCGGCCTTCCCAGAAGAGGTGAAGCTGTTATAGCTGCAAAGGGCCAACTCAATATTGAACCCTCCGGTCTTGTATGGAAAAGAGAAATAATTTTTACAATGTAACTTTTCACCGCAGAGCCGAGTGACATCACAGCGGCACCGAGGAGTTCGATCTTCTGATTTTCACACCCGCCAAAAAATCTTTGAAATGAATCTCGCGATCAAATTATACCGTCCAAACAGCAAACAATCGCTTTTATAGCTGCGGATTAAAATCCACTTCACTGACAAATAGAAAAATGGTAAAATAATCGTCCTTTTATGTACAACGCCTGGAAAAAGTATTCATACCCCTTAAAATTCCCCACATTTTCTCATGTTACAACCAAAAACATAAATGTATTTATTGGGATTTTATGTGATGGACCAACACAAAGTGTCACATAATTGTGAAGTGGAAGGAAAATGATACAAATAAATATGTGAAAAGTGTGGGGGGGGGGGGGTATTTGTATTCAGCCCCCTTTACTCTGATACCCCTAACTAAAATCTAGTGGAACCAATTGCCTTCAGAAGTCACCTAATTAGTAAATAGAGTCCACCTGTGTGTCATTTAATCTCAGTATAAATACAGCTGTTCTGTGAAGCCCTCAGAGGTTTGTTAGAGAACCTTAGTGAACAAACAGCATCATGAAGGCCAAGGAACACACCAGACAGGTCAGGGATAAAGTTGTGGAGAAGTATAAAGCAGGGTTGGGTTATAAAATAATCTCCCAAGCTTTGACCATCTCACGGAGCTCTGTTCAATCCATCATCGGAAAATGGAAAGAGTATGGCACAACTGCAAACCTACCAAGACATGGCCGTCCACCTAAACTGACCGGGCCGGGCAAGGAGAACATTCATCAGAGAAGAGCCAAGAGGTCCATGGTAACTCTGGAGGAGCTGCAGAGATCCACAGCTCAGGGGGGAGAGTCTGTCCACAGGACAACTATTAGTCGTGTTCTCCACAAATCTGCCCTTTATGGAAGAGTGACAAGAAGAAAGACATTGGAGAAAGAAAGTCAGAAGAAGTCCTGTTTGTAGTTTGTGAGAAGCCATGTGGGGGAGGGGAGCAAACATGTGGAAGAAGGTGATCTGCTCACATGACACCAAAATTCAACTTTATGGCCTAAAAGTAAAACGCTATGTGTGGGGGAAACTAACACTGCCCATCCCCCTGAACACACCATCCCCACCGTGAGACATGGTGGTGGCAGCATCATGTGGTGGGGATGGTTTTCTTCAGCAGGGACAGGGAAGCTGGTCAGAGTTGATGGGAAGATGGATGGAGACAAATACAGGACAATCTTAGAAGAAAACCTGTTATGCGGCGTACACACGGTCGGAATTTCCGATGGAAACAGTCCGATGGGAGCTTTTCATCGGATTTTCTGACCGTGTGTACGCCCATCGGTCTTTTTCTGTCGGAATTTCCGACAGACTTTGGATTGAGAACCTGTTCTTAATTTTTCCGACGGAAAACCTTTCTATCGGATTTTCCGATCGTGTGTATGCAATTCCGACACGCAAAATTCCGACGCATGCTCGGAAACAATAAACTTCCCTTTTATAGTGCTGTCGAACGTGTTTTATGCCGCTGTGTTACTGACCGTCGGAATTTGGTGTGACCGTGTGTAGGCAAGGCAGTTTGAGCGAAATTCTGTCGGAATTCCGACGGGAAAACCATCAGAGCTTTTTCCGACGAGAATTCCGACCGTGTGTACGCGGCATTAGAGTCTGCAAAAGACTTGAGACTGGGGGGGGGGGGGGGGTTCACCTTCCAGCAGGACAACGACCCGAAACATACAGCCAGAGCTACAATGGAATGGTTTAGATCAAAGCATATTCATGTGTTAGAATGGCCCAGTCACAGTCCAGACCTAAATCACATTGAGAATCTGTGGCAAGACTTGAAAATTGCTGTTCACAGACGCTCTCCATCCAATCTGACAGAGCTTGAGATATTTTACAAAGAAGAAGAATGGGCAAAAATGTCCTCTCTAGATGGGCAAAGCTGGTAGAGACACCCCCAAAAAGACTTGTAGAGAAAGGGGGTTCTACAAAGTATTGACTCCGGGGGGCGCCATACAAATACCCCCCCCCCCCCCCCCACACTTTTCACATATTTCTTTTTTATTGTATTTGTGAAAATCATTTATCATTTTCCTTCCACTTCACAATTATGTGACACTTTGTGTTGGTCCATCACACTTTTCATGTGACAACACTGAAGAAATGACACTTGTCTACAATGTAAAGTAGTGAGTGTACAGCTTGTATAACAGTGTAAATTTGCCGTCCCCTCAAAATAACTCAACACACAGCCATTAATGTCTAAACCGCTGGCAACAAAAGTCAGGACACCCCTAAGTGAAAATCTCCAAATTGGGCCCAAAGTGTCAATATTTTGTGTGGCCGCCATTATTTTCCAGCACGGCCTTAACCCTCTTGGGCATGGAGGTCACCAGAGCTTCACAGGTTGTCACTGGAGTCCTCTTCCCCTCCCCCATGATGACATCACGGAGCTGGTGGATGTTGGAGACCTTGCGCTCCTCCACCTTCCGTTTGAGGATGTCCCACAGATGATCAATAGGGTTTAGGTCTGGAGACATGCTTGGCCAGTCCATCACCTTTACCCTCAGCTTCTTTAGCAAGGCAGTGGTGGTCTTGGAGGTGTGTTTGGGGTGGTTATCATGTTGGAATACTGCCCTGCGGCCCAGTCTCTGAAGGGAGGGGATCATGCTCTGCTTCAGTATGTCACAGTACATGTTGGCATTCATGGTTCCCTCAATGATCTGTAGCCCCCCAGTGCCGGCAGCACTCATGCAGCCCCAGACCATGACACTCCCCCCCACCATGACACTCCCACCACCATGACACTCCCACCACCATGACACACCCACCACCAAGACACTCCCCCCCACCATGACACTCCCACCACCATGACACTCCCACCACCATGACACTCCACCACCATGACACTCCCCCCACCATGACACTCCCCCACCACCATGACACCCCCACCACCATGACACTTCCCCACCACCATGACACTCCCCCACCATGACACTCCCCCCACCATGCCTGACTGTAGACAAGACACACTTGTCTTTGTCCTCCTCACCTGGTTGCCCCCACACACGCCTGACACCATCTGACACCAAATACCTTTATCTTGGTCTCATCAGACCACAGGACGTGGTTCCAGTAATCCATGTCCTTAGTCTGCTTGTCTTCAGCAAACTGTTTGTGGTCTTTCTTGTGGATCATCTTTAGAAGAGGCTTCCTTCTGGGACGACAGCCATGCAGACCAATTTGATGCAGTGTGCGGCGTATGGTCTGAGCACTGACAGGCTGACCCCCCACCCCTACAACCTCTGCAGCAATGCTGGCAGCACTCATACGTCTATTTCCCAAAGACAACCTCTGGATATGACGCTGAGCACGTGACCTCAACTTCTTTGGTGGACCATGGCGAGGCCTGTTCTGAGGGGAACCTGTCCTGTTATACCGCTGGATGGTCTTGGCCACCGTGCTGCAGATCAGTTTCAGGGTCTTGGCAATCTTTTTACAGCCTCGGCCATCTTTATGTAGAGCAACAATTCTTATCTTCAGATCCTCAGAAAGTTCTTTGCAATGAGGTGCCATGTTGGACTTCCAGTGACCAGTATGAGAGAGTGAGAGCGATAACACCAAATTTAACACACCTGCTCCCCATTCACACCTGAGACCTTGTAACACTGAACGAGTCACATGACACCGGGGGAGGGAAAATGGCTAATGTGGGCCCAATTTGGACATTTTCACTTAGGGGTGTACTGACTTTGTGTTGCCAGCGGTTTAGACATTAATGGCTGTGTGTTGAGTTATTTTGAGGGGACGGCAAATTTACACTGTTATACAAGCTGTACACTCACTACTTTACATTGTAGACAAGTGTCATTTCTTCCGAGCATGCGTCTAATTGTTTCCGAGCATGCGTCTAATTGTTTCCGAGCATGCGTCCAATTGTTTCCGAGCATGCGTCCAATTGTTTCCGAGCATGCGTCTAATTGTTTCCGAGCATGCGTCTAATTGTTTCCGAGCATGCGTGATTTTTTGTGCGTCCAAATTGCATACAGACGATCGCATTTTCGGATAGGAACTTTTCCCGACCGATAGAGAACCTGCTCTCTCTATTGCTGACCCCGCCCCCCTCTGACCTCATGGGGAAAGCCATAGGGAATTCCCCATGACGTCCCCGTGCATCAGAGGGGGGCGGGGTCACCAGATGCCCTCCGTTATAAAAGACCTGTCAGACGGAGCGAAGCCTCACACAGCGGGAGCCTCCTATTACGCAGAGCGGCGCAGAAGAGACGCCAACGCCATGGAAGAAGATGCCGGACGAGAAGGACGAGAAGACCATCGAAAGAAGAAGCGGATCGGAGGAAGAAGAAGATGGAAGAAGAAAGAAGAAGATGACGGAAGGAGAAGATGAAACCGAAGGATGAAGATGAAGAAACCGAAGGATGCCGGAAGGAGAAGAGGAAGAAGGAGGAAGACCAGAAGAAAGAAGAAAGAAGATTTTAATAAAGGAATTGTCAAAGACCGTCTCCTGTCATTTTTACCATTTTTGACACTTTTTTTGTGAAATTGTAGTGGTACTTTTGTACCCCCTTACCATTTCACACAGGGTGGGGGGTGGGATCTGGGGGTCCCCTTGTTAAAGGGGGCTTCCAGATTCCGATAAGCCCCCTGCCCGCAGACCCCCACAACCAATGGCCAGGGTTGTGGGGAAGAGGCCCTTGTCCTCATCAACATGGGGACAAGGTGCTTTGGGGGTCTCAGACCCCCAAAGCATCCTCCCAATGTTGAGGGCATGTGGCCTGGTACGGTTCAGGCGGGAGGGGGGGCGCTCTCGTCCCCCCCCCTCTTTTCCTGCGGCCTCCCAGGTTGCGTGCTCGGATTTATTAATATAGGCTGAATAGAGCGTTTTACCTTAGTCAAGATGGCCGATGCTGTCGTTTTTCAACCTGTTCAGCATGTGTTTTCAGCCTATCTCTTATTAGCATAGGCTGTGACGAGCGGTTTGCCATAGTTAAGATGGCCGACTCATTTCCGGGTCTAGGATTCACATCGAGGCTTGGTCATTATGTTTACTATTTAATGCGGTGCGTCAGGACGCCGCCCGTGCCCCGTGACGACGTCCGCCTAGTGACGAAACGCGTAGGGAGGAGGAGCTACGTCCTGACGCTACCGCAATCTGCCGTAGTCCCGGAAACACGGGCTGTATAGCGAGACCGGCCGGCTCGCCTTTTGTCCTGATCTGATTCATGCGCTATGTAAGTGTACATTTCGCTGCTTTCTTTTAATAAACATTAAGAAGGTTTTACACTATGTGAGCACTTTTGTCCTTTACCGGTATTGGTTCGCTGCACATTACTTTGACCCGAGCTGATCCCCATTGAAGACTTCCTGACCGATAGCCCCAGGGAGATTAGTACCTGCAAAGCCTTAGGAGTTCGTTTCATCCCTGGCTGGGGTTAAGAGCCAACTGCCTATACGGGTCCCCTATAACAAGGGACCACGTATTTCTGGTAAGCAGACAAGTGTGCCTTATGGTGGTGGTTCTATTCACTCTGCAGCCTGCTGTGAAAAGTTTACCGCAAATTTCTTCTGGAAGCCTTATTTTTGTTGCCTGTTTTTGTTGCCTTTTTTTTTGAATTTCTCATCTGCGCCCCTCATACGGGACTTCTTTACAAACATTGTATCTGGACTTTGTCCCAATATTGGCCATAACATTATACTGAGTTATTTAATGTTGTGGGTATATGTTTAGCCCTATGCTCAACATCCATTGCACTTTTTGGTGTTACAGGCTCGGCCTGCTGTTCACTATCTATACTCACTCACGGTGTTTTTTTCACTTTAATACAGTAGATGTGTTTATATGTATAGATTAGATTTTTTGCCGTTATCTAGCTTTTTATGATATTTAGTTAGGCACCATTGACTCAGTCAGGTGTTTACTATTGCACATTTAATGTGTCATTTAGATTTTGACACCACATATTTTCTTCATTTATAATCCTTCAAATTTGTTGTTTTACTGGTGTTACAAATAGAGGTCATATATTTGTGACACTAGACACATGTTTTAAGCACAGGAATTGTGTTTATTTTCACTCATTTCAGCGCAGCTCCTTTCCTTTTTCACTTTATTTGATGTAGTATAACATTCTGAGCAGCAGCTTTTAGTTTTAGGGATAGCGCAATTTTCGTCCTTTACCGTGCTCGGATAAGGGTCTGGTATGACCCCATTTTTTTGGACTGGGGTTTCCCTTAAAATCCATCCCAGACCTCAAGGGTCTGGTATGGATTTTGAGGGGGACCCCACGCCATTTTTTTTTTTTTTTGTCTGGGGTCCCCCTTAATATCCATAGCAGACCTGAAGGGCCTGGTTATTGAATTTGGGGGAACCCCCACGCTTTTTATTTTATTTTATCAATGACTTTCAATGAATGACGGTTCTCTGTATTATGGGAGCCGACAATTCATTAGCCGCGAGTGATTTTAAATGACTTTTTTTCCTGCAGAAATGACACTTTGTGCAGGGACAGTTCTAAGCACGGGAAACATGCGCCCCTTCACAGGCATACTATACACACCCCCCAGATGTGAGACTGCAATGCTGTACTAAAAGCACGCACACACTAATCCCCAGAATCACAGCACATAATGTCAGCAGTCAGCACATAACACTGACACTGGAACACAATATACGAGGCCGCCGGCGCGGCGGCCTTTTATAATGTGGGGCGTGTACTAAACCCCCTGAGCTATAATTGGCCACAGGCATCCTGCCTGTGGCCAATTATTGCTCTCCTCGCCGCTGGCTCTATGATTGGCCAAGCATGCGGGTCACAGTGCATGCTTGGCCAATCATCAGCCAGCAATGCACTGCGACTGGCGCAGTGCATTGCGGGCCGCTCGCATCACACGAATTTGATGTGAGCGGCCCAAATAGTTCTGGGCTCGCTGGGTTTGATTCGAACACCGGGCCCATCCCTAGCCCAGATAAAGTCATATAATAAATGGATCTCTAGCTGAATCCAGAGTCAGATTTATATCATGTCTGCAGCCGAAGTATAGAACCATTTATCCAACTGTCCATCCAACGCAGCTGATTTCTACCCAAGATACATCCTACAGTTATGTATACAACTGTCCATCCTCAGCTGCTGGTGTATAGCCCCACTACAACCTAAATATAGAGCCATTTATCCAACTGTCCATCCAGAGCTTCTGGTATGTAACACAAATACAACCTAAATATAGAACCATTTATCCAACTGTCTGTCAGGAGTGGCTGCTTTATAGAGAAGGTTTGTGCTAAATATAGAGCCATCAACTCAACAGAACATCTAATTATTGCCTCTCTGCCATTGTTGCCGATTGATTTACAAGTGGAGTATGCCTGTACAGTATACGGGACGGAGATACAGCCTAAATATAGAGCTATTTATCCAACTTACATACAGTTGTTTCAGGCTTGTTATTCCTCATGAGATACAAACTAAATGATGTGTAAAAGACTTATTTACATGATTCCTCCTGTAATCATTAGGTGAGAAATGAGCCCCTTCGTTTTTGGATTTATAATGGCAGTCAGTGCTGCTGGTAGAAATCATGGGGCCCTGTACTGAGCCTAAATGACAAGACCTGTACCGAGCCTACCTGACAAGACCCATACCGAGCCTACCTGACAGGGCCCCGTACCGAGCCTACCTGACAAGGCCCCGTACCGAGCCTACCTGACAAGACCTGTACCGAGCCTACCTGACAAGACCCCGTACCGGGCCTACCTGACAAGGCCCCGTACCAAGCCTACCTGACAAGACCCCATACCGAGCCTACCTGACAAGACCCCGTACCGAGCCTACCTGACAAGACCCCATACCAAGCCTACCTGACAAGACCCCGTACCGGGCCTACCTGACAAGGCCCCGTACCGGGCCTACCTGACAAGACCCCGTACCGAGCCTACCTGACAAGACCCCGTACCGGGCCTACCTGACAGGGCCCCGTACCGAGCCTACCTGACAGGGCCCCGTACCGAGCCTACCTGACAGGGCCCCGTACCAAGCCTACCTGACTAGACCCCATACCGAGCCTACCTGACAGGGCTCTGTACTGAGCCTACCTGACAAGACCCCATACCGAGCCTACCTGACAGGGCCCCGTACCGAGCCTACCTGACAAGACCCGTACCGAGCCTACCTGACAGGGCCCCGTACCAAGCCTACCTGAGAAGGCCCGTACCAAGGCTACCTGACAGGGCCCTGTACCAGGCCTACCTGACAAGACCCCGTACCGAGCTTACCTGACAAGGCCCCGTACCGAGCATACCTAACAGGGCTCCGTACCGAGCCTACCTGACAAGGCCCCGTACCGAGCCTACCTGACAAGGCCCCGTACCGAGCCTACCTGACAGGGCCCCGTACCGAGCTTACCTGACAAGGCCCCGTACCGAGCATACCTGACAAGACCCCGTACTGAGCCTACCTGACAGGGCCCCGTACCAAGCCTACCTGAGAAGGCCCGTACCGAGGCTACCTGACAGGGCCCCGTACAAAGCCTATGTGACAAGACCCCGTACCGAGTTCCAAAGAGCACCCATCACGAAGACCGCCGAGTTGCAAAGAGCGGCCATCATAAACGATCGCTGAGTTCCTGGATGCAGCCCGGCCGAGCGTCCTGGACAGGAAACATAACAAGATAAAGTCCTTATCTCTTCTTCACATAGTAAACAGAATTTAGAGACGGATTATCTTCCTTGGGCTCAATAAGGAAAGGTTATTTATACAATCATTCAGTCGATGTCCCTTCGCCTGCAACTTTATCAGATTCATTTGAGAGCGACTAACATAATCGCTTTCCTTAGGAGAGGTTTGAGACTTATGAGAAATTGATTGAAGCCTTTTGCATTAAATCGGGGGAGGGGGGATTGTTTATGAGATTCTTAGCT
The DNA here is from genome assembly GCA_028564925.1 of Lithobates sylvaticus. Taxonomy (NCBI): domain Eukaryota; kingdom Metazoa; phylum Chordata; class Amphibia; order Anura; family Ranidae; genus Lithobates; species Lithobates sylvaticus. The sequence goes on along the minus strand of CM053037.1, from coordinate 201,723,236 downwards.
ATAAAGTAATCAGAGCGGGAAGTTTTAGAAGGAAAAAGCATCAGAGAAGTACCTGCATATTATGACATGCTAAGACCGAGGCCGTTATTATTATCTGCTCTGGAACCCGGCCCGGATTTAAATGGAAACAGACGCCGAAGCATTTTCCACTGTTTTCCCATTCGCTCGCTTTCTTGCACCTTGGCCGATGTCCTCAGAGAGTCCGTCATGAAAGACGCACCGTGGTGGGAGGAGCCGCTCCATTCTTCTCCCTTCTTCTCCATTCCTCTCCATTCTTCTCCATTCCTCTCCATTCTTCTCCACGCTTTTTTATCTCCGCAGGATGAGTCTTTAGAGAAAGGAATTCCTCTGATTGGCTATCATAGTGATCAGTTACTGTGAATCCCGCCCCTGCATTGTATCTCTGAATGGAGGAGCGATACATTGTATATTGTATATTATATATTGTATCTTTCGCTGAAGAGAGAAAAAAAAACAAATGTGTATAAAAAATACATATATATATTCTATCTTTACACACACATGACCTCTAATGACCCCCCAGTCTTGGTCCGGAGGGTTCAATATTGAGTTGGCCCTTTGTAGATATAACAGCTTCACCTCTTCTGGGAAGGCCGTCCACAAGGTTTAGGAGGGTGTCTGTGGGAACTGAATGCTGCAAAATAATTAGCTGTGTGCCTCTAAAGTGTTCAGGTTTGGTTTGAAGATAAGGTGGGAACTCTATCCAAGATGGCGGGAAGGGGCCCTCTGGGGGATCTTAGAAAGGGCTCCATGATGGGAGTAAAGGGCCCCAGGATCAGTGGGAAGGGCCCTGGGCTCAGAGAGAAGAGTGGGGCCCTTCATGGATTCTTGCCCCGGGGCCCCGAAGGGCCTAGTTATGCCCCTGGTACGGGTTCACTTTAAGTTCCTCTTCTAGTGGAAATCGAGCAGAAGATCTCCGGAGGATTTCTCGCTCTTCCAGCATTGATGACACTCGGAGGAAACACTTTCATACAACTTGAAAAGTTAAAGTTTTGTTTAGAGGAAAAAATCTCAGCAGATTAGATTGTTAATGTAACTGAATTGCTGAAATTCTATCTCATGGGATGACGTGGAGCGCACATCGCTATGGAGAGGGGATCGTCCTGCCACGCGGCTCTCTCATCGGGGGGTACGCCGACACCTGAGCATATTCATTCGAGGACTTGAGTCATCATCGAGATGTGGCAAAAATGCCAACACCACCAATACCGACAACACCGCTAACACCGCCAACACCACCATCACCAAGATATGGCAACACCGCCATCCCCGCCATCACCGAGATGTGGCAACACCGCCAACACCGCCAACACCGCCAACACCACCAACACCAAGATATGGCAACACCGCCAACACCAAGAGGTGGCAACACCGCCAACACCGCCAACACCGAGATGTGGCAACACCGCCAACTCCGCCAACACCGCCAACACCGAGATGTGGCAAAAATGCCAACACCGCCAATACCGCCAACACCGCCAACACCGCCAACACCAAGAGGTGGCAACACCGCCAACACCACCAACACTGCCAACACTGCCAACACTGAGATGTGGCAACACTGCCAACACCGCCAACACCGCCAACACCGAGATGTGGCAACACCGCCAACACCGCCAACACCGCCAACACCGAGATGTGGCAACACCGCCAACACCGCCAACACCGAGATGTGGCAAAACTGCCAACACCGCCAATACCAACAACACCGAGATGTGGCAACACCGCTGACAGCGCCAGCACCGAGATGTGGCAACACCGCTGACAGCGCCAGCACCGAGATGTGGCAACACCTCCAACACCGCCAGCACCGAGATGTGGCAACACCTCCAACACCGCCAGCACAGAGATGTGGCAACACCACCAACACCGCCAACACCGAGATGTGGCAACACCACCAACACCGAGATGTGGCAACACCGCCAACACCGCCAACACCGAGATGTGGCAACACCACCAACACCGCCAACACCGAGATGTGGCAACACCGCCAACACCGCCATCAGCGCCAACACCGCCAACACCGCCATCAGCGCCAACACCGCCAACACCGCCAACACCGAGATGTGGCAACACCTCCAACACCGCCAACACCGAGATGTGGCAACACCTCCAACACCGCCAACACCGAGATGTGGCAACACCGCCAACACCACCAACCCTGCCAACACCGAGATGTGGCAAAAATGCCAACACCGCTAACACCGCCAACACCACCATCACCAAGATATGGCAACACCGCCATCACCACCATCCCCGCCATCACCGAGATGTGGCAACACCACCAACACCGCCATCACCGAGATGTGGCAACACTGCCAACACCACCAATCTGCCAACACCGCTAACACCGCCAACACCACCATCACCAAGATATGGCAACACTGCCATCACCGCCATCACCGCCATCCCCGAGATATGGCAACACCGCCATCACCGCCATCCCCGCCATCACCGAGATGTGGCAACACCACCAACACCGCCATCACCGCCAACACCGAGATGTGGCAACACTGCCAACACCGCTAACACCGCCAACACCACCATCACCAAGATATGGCAACACCGCCATCACCGTCATCACCTCCAATCACCGCCATCACCGAGATATGGCAACACCGCCATCACCGCCATCCCGCCATCCCCGCCAATCACCGAGATGTGGCCACACCGCCAACACCAAGATGTGGCAACACCGCCAACACCGCCAACACCGAGATGTGGCAACACCTCCAACACCGCCAACACCGAGATGTGGCAACACCACCAACACCGCCAACACCGAGATGTGGCAACACCGCCAACACCGCCATCAGCGCCAACACCGCCAACACCGCCAACACCAAGATGTGGCAACACCTCCAACACCTAGATGTGGCAACACCGCCATCAGTGCCAACACCGCCATCAGCGCCAACACCGCCAACACATCCAACACCGAGATGTGGCAACACAGCCAACACCGCCAACTATATCCAAAATAAAGAAGGAGAAGGATATGATTGTGCGGAGCTGTTAGTGGTTTGTTTCTCTGCCCCTCCCACAAAGGGGAGATTTCCTGCAGTAGTTTGTGTCTCTGCCCCTCCCAGAATGGTGAGATTTCCTGCAGTAGTTTGTGTCTCTGCCCCTCCCACAATGGGGAGATTTCCACCCAGTAGTTTGTGACTCTGCCCCTCCCACAATGGGGAGATTTCCTGCAGTAGTTTGTGTCTCTGCCCCTCCCACAATGGGGAGATTTCCCGGCAGTAGTTTGTGTCTCTGCCCCTCCCACAATGGGGAGATTTCCTGCAGTAGTTTTGTGTCTCTGCCCCTCCCACAATGGGGAGATTTCCTGCAGTAGTTTGTGTCTCTGCCCCTCCCACAATGGGGAGATTTCCTGCAGTAGTTTGTGTCTCTGCCCCTCCCACAATGGGGAGATTTCCGGCAGTAGTTTGTGTCTCTGCCCCTCCCACAATGGGGAGATTTCCTGCAGTAGTTTGTGTCTCTGCCCCTCCCACAATGGGGAGATTTCCTGCAGTAGTTTGTGTCTCTGCCCCTCCCACAATGGGGAGATTTCCTGCAGTAGTTTGTGTCTCTGCCCCTCCCACACCGGGGTGATTTCCTGCAGTAGTTTGTGTCTCTGCCCCTCCCACAATGGGGAGATTTCCTGCAGTAGTTTGTGTCTCTGCCCCTCCCACAATGGGGAGATTTCCACCCAGTAGTTTGTGTCTCTGCCCCTCCCACAATGGGGAGATTTCCTGCAGTAGTTTGTGTCTCTGCCCCTCCCACAATGGGGAGATTTCCTGCAGTAGTTTGTGTCTCTGCCCCTCCCACAATGGGGAGATTTCCTGCAGTAGTTTGTGTCTCTGCCCCTCCCACAATGGGGAGATTTCCTGCAGTAGTTTGTCTCTGCCCCTCCCACAATGGGGAGATTTCCTGCAGTAGTTTGTGTCTCTGCCCCTCCCACAATGGGGAGATTTCCTGCAGTAGTTTGTGTCTCTGCCCCTCCCACAATGGGAGATTTCCTGCAGTAGTTTGTGTCTCTGCCCCTCCCACAATGGGGAGATTTCCTGCAGTAGTTTGTGTCTCTGCCCCTCCCACAATGGGGAGATTTCCTGCAGTAGTTTGTGTCTCTGCCCCTCCCACAATGGGGAGATTTCCTGCAGTAGTTTGTGTCTCTGCCCCTCCCACAATGGGGAGATTTCCACCCAGTAGTTTGTGACTCTGCCCCTCCCACAATGGGGAGATTTCCTGCAGTAGTTTGTGTCTCTGCCCCTCCCACAATGGGGAGATTTCCGGCAGTAGTTTGTGTCTCTGCCCCTCCCACAATGGGGAGATTTTCCTGCAGTAGTTTGTGTCTCTGCCCCTCCCACAATGGGGAGATTTCCTGCAGTAGTTTGTGTCTCTGCCCCTCCCACAATGGGGGGATTTCCTGCAGTAGTTTGTGTCTCTGCCCCTCCCACAATGGGGAGATTTCCTGCAGTAGTTTGTGTCTCTGCCCCTCCCACAATGGGGAGATTTCCTGCAGTAGTTTGTGTCTCTGCCCCTCCCACAATGGGGAGATTTCCACCCAGTAGTTTGTGACTCTGCCCCTCCCACAATGGGGAGATTTCCTGCAGTAGTTTGTGTCTCTGCCCCTCCCACAATGGGGAGATTTCCTGCAGTAGTTTTGTGTCTCTGCCCCTCCCACAATGGGGAGATTTCCCTGCAGTAGTTTGTGTCTCTGCCCCTCCCACAATGGGGAGATTTCCTGCAGTAGTTTGTGTCTCTGCCCCTCCCACAATGGGAGATTTCCTGCAGTAGTTTGTGTCTCTGCCCCTCCCACAATGGGGGGATTTCCTGCAGTAGTTTGTGTCTCTGCCCCTCCCACAATGGGAGATTTCCTGCAGTAGTTTGTGTCTCTGCCCCTCCCACAATGGGGGGATTTCCTGCAGTAGTTTGTGTCTCTGCCCCTCCCACAATGGGGGGATTTCCTGCAGTAGTTTGTGTCTCTGCCCCTCCCACAATGGGGAGATTTCCTGCAGTAGTTTGTGTCTCTGCCCCTCCCACAATGGGGAGATTTCCTGCAGTAGTTTGTGTCTCTGCCCCTCCCACAATGGGGAGATTTCCTGCAGTAGTTTGTGTCTCTGCCCCTCCCACAATGGGGAGATTTCCTGCAGTAGTTTGTGTCTCTGCCCCTCCCACAATGGGGGGATTTCCTGCAGTAGTTTGTGTCTCTGCCCCTCCCACAATGGGGAGATTTCCTGCAGTAGTTTGTGTCTCTGCCCCTCCCACACCGGGGTGATTTCCTGCAGTAGTTTGTGTCTCTGCCCCTCCCACAATGGGGAGATTTCCTGCAGTAGTTTGTGTCTCTGCCCTTCCCACAATGGAGAGATTTCCACCCAGTAGTTTGTGTCTCTGCCCCTCCCACAATGGTGATTTCCTGCAGTAGTTTGTGTCTCTGCCCCTCCCACAATGGGGAGATTTCCTGCAGTAGTTTGTGTCTCTGCCCCTCCCACAATGGGGAGATTTCCTGCAGTAGTTTGTGTCTCTGCCCCTCCCACAATGGGGAGATTTCCTGCAGTAGTTTGTGTCTCTGCCCCTCCCACAATGGGGGGATTTCCTGCAGTAGTTTGTGTCTCTGCCCCTCCCACAATGGGGGGATTTCCTGCAGTAGTTTGTGTCTCTGCCCCTCCCACAATGGGGAGATTTCCTGCAGTAGTTTTGTGTCTCTGCCCCTCCCACAATGGGGAGATTTCCTGCAGTAGTTTGTGTCTCTGCCCCTCCCACAATGGGGAGATTTCCACCAGTAGTTTGTGACTCTGCCCCTCCCACAAATGGGGAGATTTCCTGCAGTAGTTTGTGTCTCTGCCCCTCCCACAATGGGGAGATTTCCTGCAGTAGTTTGTGTCTCTGCCCCTCCCACAATGGGGAGATTTCCGGCAGTAGTTTGTGTCTCTGCCCCTCCCACAATGGGGAGATTTCCTGCAGTAGTTTGTGTCTCTGCCCCTCCCACAATGGGGAGATTTCCTGCAGTAGTTTGTGTCTCTGCCCCTCCCACAATGGGGGGATTTCCTGCAGTAGTTTGTGTCTCTGCCCCTCCCACAATGGGGAGATTTCCTGCAGTAGTTTGTGTCTCTGCCCCTCCCACAATGGGGGGATTTCCTGCAGTAGTTTGTGTCTCTGCCCCTCCCACAATGGGGGGATTTCCTGCAGTAGTTTGTGTCTCTGCCCCTCCCACAATGGGGAGATTTCCTGCAGTAGTTTGTGTCTCTGCCCCTCCCACAATGGGGAGATTTCCTGCAGTAGTTTGTGTCTCTGCCCCTCCCACAATGGGAGATTTCCTGCAGTAGTTTGTGTCTCTGCCCCTCCCACAATGGGGAGATTTCCTGCAGTAGTTTGTGTCTCTGCCCCTCCCACAATGGGGGGATTTCCTGCAGTAGTTTGTGTCTCTGCCCCTCCCACAATGGGGAGATTTCCTGCAGTAGTTTGTGTCTCTGCCCCTCCCACAATGGGGTGATTTCCTGCAGTAGTTTGTGTCTCTGCCCCTCCCACAATGGGGAGATTTCCTGCAGTAGTTTGTGTCTCTGCCCCTCCCACAATGGGGAGATTTCCACCCAGTAGTTTGTGTCTCTGCCCCTCCCACAATGGGGAGATTTCCTGCAGTAGTTTGTGTCTCTGCCCCTCCCACAATGGGGAGATTTCCTGCAGTAGTTTGTGTCTCTGCCCCTCCCACAATGGGGAGATTTCCTGCAGTAGTTTGTGTCTCTGCCCCTCCCACAATGGGGAGATTTCCTGCAGTAGTTTGTGTCTCTGCCCCTCCCACAATGGGGAGATTTCCTGCAGTAGTTTGTGTCTCTGCCCCTCCCACAATGGGGAGATTTCCTGCAGTAGTTTGTGTCTCTGCCCCTCCCACAATGGGGAGATTTCCTGCAGTAGTTTGTGTCTCTGCCCCTCCCACAATGGGGAGATTTCCTGCAGTAGTTTGTGTTTGCCCCTCCCACAATGGGAGATTTCCTGCAGTAGTTTGTGTCTCTGCCCCTCCCACAATGGGGAGATTTCCTGCAGTAGTTTGTGTCTCTGCCCCTCCCACAATGGGGGGATTTCCTGCAGTAGTTTGTGTCTCTGCCCCTCCCACAATGGGGGGATTTCCTGCAGTAGTTTGTGTCTCTGCCCCTCCCACAATGGGGAGATTTCCTGCAGTAGTTTGTGTCTCTGCCCCTCCCACAATGGGGAGATTTCCTGCAGTAGTTTGTGTCTCTGCCCCTCCCACAATGGGGGGATTTCCTGCAGTAGTTTGTGTCTCTGCCCCTCCCACAATGGTGATATTTCCTGCAGTAGTTTGTGTCTCTGCCCCTCCCACAATGGGGAGATTTCCTGCAGTAGTTTGTGTCTCTGCCCCTCCCACAATGGGGAGATTTTCCTGCAGTAGTTTGTGTCTCTGCCCCTCCCACAATGGGAGATTTCCTGCAGTAGTTTGAGTCTCTGCCCCTCCCACAATGGGGGGATTTCCTGCAGTAGTTTGTGTCTCTGCCCCTCCCACAATGGTGAGATCTCCCGCCGTAGTTTGTGTCTCTGCCCCTCCCACAATGGGGAGATTTCCTGCAGTAGTTTGTGTCTCTGCCCCTCCCACAATGGGGGGATTTCCTGCAGTAGTTTGTGTCTCTGCCCCTCCCACAATGGGGAGATTTCCTGCAGTAGGGGAAGAGAGATGCTGATACGTTTCAGGCTTCCAGTGCTTACTGACTAAGTGCTGATAGCATGAAACGCGTCAATATCTCTCTCCCCCCCATGCTCACTGTATTTCCATATTTTTTATTGATTTCTGCAATAAAGGTGTCAATGTGGAGTGCAGCCAACCGAATCTTCTATCGTACTTTAAATGCAGCTGGGGATTGGCTGAAGCAGTGGGATGGACTAACCTGTAGGCGGAGCCTCTTTGTTCTTTCTACTGAAGTTGTCTCTGGAAAGAGTTGATGACATAGAAATGCAGATTTTTGCCTGAAATGTCCATCTGTAGACTTTAACAGTGGCGGCTGGTGGGATTTTTTTTTTTTTCTTGGGGGGGGTGGCAAACAACCAAACCCCCACCAGCAGCACTAATCACCCCCCCTGGCGCTGTCTGCCGGTCGGTCAGGCACTTACCCCATCTAGGTGGCGGGCCGTGGCTCCTCCCTGTCTCCTCTCTGCTTGTCCTAGAGCCTCGGTATGTAGATCGGGGGGTGGGGCACATGGATAGGGGGCGGCGCACCCACCATCATCCTTTATATCAGCGCTCATAAACAAAGGCCATTGGATCCGATTAAATCCGGGGGAGGGGCTCGTTTTTCCCGGTTCTCGCTCTGCACACCACTGATGGATTTTTGGTGCTTTATTCCTTTAGCTCAGTGGCGCCCCCCAGTGAGTAGTGCTGCCCTAGGCACAGGCCTCTCCAGTCTGTGGTCAGCACACATTTCCCAGCAGACAACAAATCAGGAAATGGGAGCTGCGGATGAGCAGAAGGAAAAAAAAGATTAGACACCTGCAGAAAATATTTCACGAGTTGGCTTGTTGTGTCAGACGAGGCCAGATGTTCTCATTTATATAGAACATGCGTTCCTCCAGATGTTCCTTCTGCAAACACCCCGCCGACAGCTTGTTTGGTCTGATGGAGACGCGAGCAACTCCAGGGACACCGCAAAGTCATTGTGGGGCTGGAAGGATAACTTCACCTTTGTGGAAAGAAATACAGCAAAAAATTAAAAATACAGCATAAAAATAAAAAAATACAGCAAAAAAAAAAAAAATTCAGCAAAAAAAAAATAAAAAAATGCAGCAAAAAAAAAAAAATACAGCAAAAAATAAAATGCAGCAAAAAATAAAATAAAAACATACAGCAAAAAATAAAATAAAAAAAATGCAGCAAAAAATAAAATAAAAACATGCAGCAAAAAAAAAATTAAAAATACAGCAAAAAGTTAAATAAAAAATACAGCAAAAAAAGAAATAAAAAATACAGCAAAAAAAGAAAAAAGTATAGCATATCCAATTGCTAGGCATGTGCTAATTATAGTAGGGACACTCCCATACTTTGTTTTTTAGTACTCGCCGATGTCAGCAATGATACAAAGCATTGAAAAGTTATTTTCATTTGAAAAAAAATTGTGCTCTTTTTTTAAAATGTGTAAATATATGTCAAAGGTGTAAAAATATTAGCGAACAAAGCAAACAAAAATTATTTTTTTAAATGTATTAATAGTTTATAAAATAGAAGTGAACAAAAAAAAAATCAGCAGGAAAATAATAATTAAATGTAGAAGGAGAGTAAGGAGTTAATTAAAGCTGATTACAGTAAATTAAGGGTTAATAAGGGTTAAACAGAGGAGCAATTTAGTAAATAAAAAAATATATATATTTATTTTTATTGACAGGTTGCTAAGGGTTACTAAACCCTCTATTTTTTTTGTTAATAATAAAGAAATTATAATGAAGCCTCCTGTTCAGAATCAGCCGGCAGTCATTCTGGTGTAACAAACGTCTTCAGAGCAACAAAAGGAATCTGATACAAAGTTTGTTAAAATCCCAACAATGTGCAAATATCACCCACAGGGGGTTGTTATTCTCTCAACAAAAGTTAATTCAAAAAGTTACAAAATCTGAGCTAAATGCCTCAAATACTGACCGAAACCAGAGTCACATGACACTGAGCGCTCCGAGTCCTCCAATAGAAGAGAGACGTTTCCCCGGTGTGGAGCTTCTATGGCTGCAGGCAGAGCCCAATTATATTATCACGTAATATAGAAATAATATCACGTCGCA
>CM053037.1:201545959-201708459 GCA_028564925.1 Lithobates sylvaticus | reverse complement strand
TCAGTCTGATACCATCCAGCTACTACTTGTTAGTGATCTTTGGCTTGTTTACTGACTTCGCTTCTGCTTAACCCCTACCTGCTATATCTGCTACTGGACCTCGGCTTGCTCACCTCCTGGTGGGCCGATCCTGAGGACTGTGACCAATAACATGCAGCAAAACCCATCTCCACCATCAGGATCTCTGGTGAATACCGGTTAGTGCTTAGATCCCATGCCTTAGGTGAGTTAGTGCCATCCGCTAGGGGGATCTGCTTGTATATTTCCATCTGACTACCTGTGAGCCTCTCTACTGCTGCAGCTACTGGTCTCCAAGCCCAAAGGAAGAGTACTCCTAGGTCAGTGTCAGTGGGAATAGGAATGGCCTATTGTGGATGTCTGCAGGAGAAAGAATGCCCCATTGTCTGTGGGAGAAAGATCGTCCCATCATTGTTGTCAGTGGAAGGAAGAAATCCCTAATGTCAGTGACAGTGGAGGGAAAAATTCCCTACTGTTGGTATCAGTTGGAGAAGAAATGCCCCATCATTTGTATCAGTGGGGAAGGAATACTCCAAAGTCAGTGTCAGTGGGAATGCCCTATTACTGGTGTCAGGAAGACTGCCCCATTGTTGCTGTTGGTGGTTAGAAAAATGCCCTGTTGTTGGTGTCAGTGGGTGTTTCATTGTTGGTACCTGTGGGTGAAGGAATTCCCCATAATTGGTGTCAGTAAAAGGAAGCATACCCCAAGGTCAGTGTCAGTGAAAGGAAGAATACCACAAGGTCAGTGTCAGTGGAAAGAAGCATACCCCAAGGTCAGTGTCAGTGGAAAGAAGAATACCACAAGGTCAGTGTCAGTGGGAAGAAGAATGAGTCATTAATAATGTCAGTGGAAGGAAGAATGCCCATTGTTGGTGTCAGTGGGAGGAAGAGTGGCCCATCGTTGGTGTCGGTAGAAGGAAGAATGCCCCATTACTGGTGTCAGTAGAAGGGAGAATTCTCCATTGTTGGTGTCAGTCGGAGGAAGAACTCTATTATTGGTGTCACTGGGAGGGAGAATACTTCATCGTTGGTGTCAGTGGGAATGCTCTGTTATTGGTTTTAGTGGGGGAAATGGTGCCCTATTGTCAGTGTCGGTGGGAGAAAGATTGCATCTATCGTCTGTGTCACTGGGAGGAAGGATACCCCATTGTCGGTGTCCGTGGGAGGAGGAATGCCCCCACCTCACTGGTTGGGTACAAAAATTATCAGCAAACAGAAGAAGAAGGCGCACTAGCCTAGTGTATTACTGTATAATTCTTTAATAAATATTTTAAAATAAAACACTTATACTCACAGAAGGAGAAATAACACAGGCGTTATAAAGAACAAATCACCACTAGACGCATAACCATCGGGCAGTGTGCCACTGACGCGTTTCAAGGGACACGCCCTCTTCCTCAGAGCTGCTGAGCATAATGGTTTTATTTATTTATTTTATAAATATGGTCTATTTGGTAAAAGCCTAGAGTGGTCCATTTGGGTTCTCGAAGGCCGAAGTCCTTGTGGGTTCCATAAAGATTGTCTCACCTGTAGCACAGACTTTTTTGCATATTTATTTGACAAACAATATCAGGCCCAAAAATAGTCATAGTAGTGAGAAACGTGTACATGGAGGCAGACACGGGGGGGGGGGGGGGGGGGATTCGCCGTCTCCCTTAGAAGGATATGTATTTCAAATCCAGAATATTCTTTGGCTTTAACATTGGTGAATCTTCCTCATCCCAGCCTCAGAATTAAGTTGTTTTCTTCTTTTTTTCTGTATTTTTCTCTCTTTATTACATTTGTGGTTTCCCATGTATCCGTCGGATTATTACGAGTGTGCTAAAGCGAGACCATTCCATTCCCAGCGGGGGTGCCCCCATTTTCGGGCCTTGTTGAATCACTTCAAAGTGGTAATGTCTTGTTTTGTGTTCTGGAGATCAGAGACGGGAACATCACTTTCCTAACGCTCAAGTTGTTTGGAACTTGAAATTGTCTGTCTCTGACGGGTTTTTGGGTGAGGGAGGAACGCGTTGGGGTGGCCGGGCTCTGCCATGCGTATTTTGGCTGCATTTTCAGGTTCTATGAGAAGCTTTGTGTTCATTGAGCAGAAGAAGACGATTCACTATACAGCCAGGTGCGGAGCTCAGGCAGATGTTTGGCTGCCGGGGATTTAATGTTGTCTTATCAACACTTAAAGCTCAACTCCAGACTTTCTTTTGTGAAGAGTTAAATATTATTTTCATTTCTCACTTCCAATGTCCAGGGAGACCCGCCAAACAAAGGAAGTCCAAAGACTTTCAATAAAAGTATCAAATCCTAACAGAAAAGAAAAAAGAAAAAAGAAAGAAAGAAAGATACATCAATAATTTATTTCCATTTCTTGCTTGATTTTTGTGCAGCTTACAGAAAAGTAAAGAAAATAAAAGAAAGACAAAACAAAAAAGTGAAAAGAGGAAGAGAGATTAAAAAAAAAAAAAAGAGCGAGGGAAACACAAAATAGAAAGAAAGAAGGAAAAAGGGAGGGAGAGAGAAGGAGAGAGCAAGAGAAAGAAAGAAAAGAAAGAAAGGGAAGAGAGAAAGAGAAAGAGGGAGAAAGAAAGAAAGGCGAGAGAGAGAGAGAAAGAGAGAGAAAGAGAGAAAGAAAGAAAGGCGAGAGAGAGAGAAAGAGAAAGAGGAGAGAAAGAGAGAAAGAAAGAAATAAAGAAAGACAAAACAAAAAAGTGAAAAGAGAAAGAGGAAGAAAGATATAAAAAAAAAGAGAGAGAGGGTAAGACAAAATAGAAAACAAGAAAAAAGGGGAGAGAGAGAGAGGGAAAGAGATAGTGAGAGAAAGAAAGAAAGATTCAAAGAGAAAGCAAGAAATAAAGAAAAATGGGAGAGAGAGAGAGCAAAAGAAAGAAAGAGATTCAAAGAGAAAAAAAAGAAGGAAAGAAAGAAATGAGGGAGAGAGAACGTAAGGAGAGAGAGAGAGAGGGGGGAATAGAGAGAGAGGGGGGGGAGAGAGAAAGAGAGAGAGGGAGAGAGAGAGGGGGGAGTTAGAGAGGGGGTGGGGCGAGAGAGAGAGAGAGAGCGAGAGAGAAAGGGCAAAAGAAAGGGTTAAAAAGGGGTTAAAAGTTTTTTTACTTTTCAAAATATTTTATTTTAAAAGATATACAATACATTGTGATATGAGACATTTCATTAAGAAATACATAACTGAACCTGGAGGTTGATAACTTGGACAATTCAATCATATATCCAAAATATAAAACAAAATAGGAGAAAGTTCTTAAATTAAATATTACTACATCTCTAGCTACCAAATAAGTGTTTTCGGATAAATATCTCCTCGGTAGGATTTGTTTATTTTTTACTTGTCAAGTTTCTTTATCTGACATCATAGATTATTCCTTTAATTTGCAGATAAATGAAGCAGAGTAGACAATGTTACATCTGAACAATGTTTATAAACAATGTCACTTTGTATCTCTCTATGTTGTGTATGAACAGTTTTTAGAACAAGGTATATGCTCACATCCTTGGTGTACTTGGATGAAGTTATTTTGGGGGGGGGGGGGGGTGTATCACGCCCGGTGGCCATAACTGGTTAAACATGCTGAGAACAAACATACCGCAGACTTGAAGGACCACTTGGTGATTTTTTGCCATCCCTCCTCTATGTTTCTATGTTTTGCCTCCTCTGGACTCGCACTTGTCCTCTCTGCCGGGTCAGGACTGATTTGGATGGAATATCTTCTTCACTCTGAAAGTTGATGTTTCTGGGAATTTTAGAGGTTTACAAACGGGAATAAATATTCCATTTGGCGATCCTTCTAATGACTCAGTAGCTGATAATTTACATAGAACTTCATTATACACTTCCAGCCAGAAAGATTGTAAGTGCAGCATGTCCCACAGCTGGAGGAGAAGCTCCGAGGTCACGTTCCTGTCAGTGATGAACACACCTGGGGACGGTTCAGGGGCGGTTTGGGGACGGTTCGGGTTTGGTTCTGGGACTGTTCGGGGATGGTTTGGGTTCAGTTCGGGGTGAGTTTGGGTTCGGTTCTGGGGCAGTTCAGGGACGGTTCGGGGTGAGTTCGGGTTTGGTTTGGGGACGGTTCGGTTCGGGGTGAGTTTGGGTTCGGTTTGGGGGCAGTTCGGGGTGAGTTTGTGTCCGGTTTGGGGACGGTTCGGGTTTGGTTCGGGGTGAGTTCGGGTTCGGTTTGGGGGCAGTTCGGGGTGAGTTTGTGTCCGGTTTGGGGACGGTTCGGGTTTGGTTCGGGGTGAGTTCGGGTGTGGGGACGGTTCGGGGTGAGTTCGGGTTCGGTTTGGGGGCGGTTCGGGTTTGGTTCGGGGTGAGTTCGGGGTGAGTTCGGGTTCGGTTTGGGGACGGTTCGGTTCGGGGACGGTTCGGGTTCGGTTCGGAGACGGTTCGTGTTCGGTTCGGGGTGAGTTCGGGTTCGGTTTGGGGATGGTTCGGGTTCGGTTCAGGGTGAGTTCGGGTTTGGTTTGGGGGCGGTTCGGGTGAGTTTGGGTTCAGTTTGGGGACAGTTCGGTTCGGGGTGAGTTCGGGTCCGGTTTGGGGATGGTTCAGGTTTGGTTCAGAGTGAGTTCGGGTTTGGTTTGGGAATGGTTTGGGTTCGGTTCGGGGTGAGTTTGGGTTCGGTTTGGGGGCGGTTCGGGTTCGGTTCGGGGTGAGTTCTGTTCGGGGTGAGTTCGGGTTCGGTTTGGGGATGGTTCGGGTTCGGTTCAGAGACGGTTCGTGTTCGGTTCGGGGTGAGTTCGGGTTTGATTTGGGGACGGTTTGGGTTTGGTTCGGGTGAGTTCGGGTTCGGTTTGGGGACGGTTCGGGTTCGGTTCAGGGACGGTTCGGTTCGGGGTGAGTTCGGGTTCGATTTGGGGACGGTTTGGGTTTGGTTCGGGTGAGTTCGGGTTCGGTTTGGGGATGGTTCGGGTTTGGTTCGGGGTGAGTTCGGTTTGGGGACGGTTCGGTTCGGGGTGAGTTTGGTTTGGGGACGGTTTGAGTTCGGTTCGGGGTGAGTGTGGGTTCGGAGGACATGACTAAAGTTCAGGTGCCAAATCTGAAACCCACTGAAGTCAACGGGAGCCAAATGCTAAAAAAACAGTTTGGGACATTTTCTAGGCTAATTGGCAAGGGATTGTCAACCAAATGGCATTTGTAGCCGGGGACTGCCAAGGGTAACCTGTACCAAGGCAAAGTAAATAAATAAAAAAATGTAATTTGGTTGGAAGCAGATGTTTTTTAAATGCTTAAAGTGAAACATTAATAATGCAAACTTACATTAAATACCATGTCTGGGGGGCGCCCGGCCTGTGAAGTGGCACATCTGTGTGATGTATACAACCTACTAAAGCAGCAATGACTGACACAAAGAAAATATTTGTTTAAATTACCAGCACATGACGGCTCCCAGACACTTCCTTCTGTTTGCAAACAGCCATGGATTTCATTCATCTGTACCAGACCCTTATCCTAAATGAAGGTCTGGTATAGATGTTACTGCGGGACACCCACATGCAAAAAAACAAAACAGTGTGAGGTTCCCCCCAACCAGACCCTTCAGGGGGAGCCCAAGACAAAAATCAAGAAAAAAAGTGGGATCCCCCCAAAAATCCATATCAAACTATTATCCATGTATGCAGCCTGGCAGGCCAAGAAAAGGGGGGAAGCGTGCACCCCCGCTCCTGAACCATTCCAGGCCACACACCCTTAATATAGGGGTAGCCCCCTGGCGAAGCACCACGTCCCCATGTTGATGAGGACAAGGGCCTCTTCCACACAACCCTGGCCGGGTGATTGTGGGGTTCTGCGGGAGGAGAGCTTATCAGAAGCTGGAAGCCCCTGTAACAGTAAGGGGGCTACCAGACACCACTTTCCTCAAGTGAATGAGTAAGGGGCACATAGTACTTCTACTCATTCTCCAAAAATATACACATTTTTGATAAACCCTTTTAATAAAAAAATGAAATAAAAAAATGTCCCACTGTGTACATCCACCATCAATCACGTCGTGCAATGATGAAGATCCATGTCAGTCATGATGCCCGTAGAAAACAATGTCGTC
This sequence comes from Lithobates sylvaticus, assembly GCA_028564925.1. Classification (NCBI taxonomy): domain Eukaryota; kingdom Metazoa; phylum Chordata; class Amphibia; order Anura; family Ranidae; genus Lithobates; species Lithobates sylvaticus. The sequence goes on along the minus strand of CM053037.1, from coordinate 201,702,394 downwards.
GATTACAGCTTTACTCCCAATGAATGACAGTTCCAGTTTATGGCAGCTCATATATTAAAAGGGGACAGAAAACAACGGGAAACCCTAGCTAAAACTAATTCATTAAGGGTCAAGGGAAAAATGCCCCCTATATTGGTTTTCTCTTCAGTAGGAAGAATGTCCCCCTTCCATTGGTGGTCAGTATGAAGAAACCCCCTTCCATTGGTGGTCAGTTATAAAGAAACCCCCTTCCATTGGTGGTCAGAAGGAAGAAACCCCCTTCCATTGGTGGTCAGTAGGAAGAAACCCCCTTCCATTGGTGGTCAGGAGGAAGAAACCCCCTTCCATTGGTGGTCAGGAGGAAGAAACCCCCTTCCATTGGTGGTCAGTAGGAAGAAACCCCCTTCCATTGGTGGTCAGTAGGAAGAAACCCCCTTCCATTGGTGGTCAGTAGGAAGAAACCCCCTTCCATTGGTGGTCAGTAGGAAGAAACCCCCTTCCATTGGTGGTCAGTAGGAAGAAACCCCCTTCCATTGGTGGTCAGTAGGAAGAAACCCCCTTCCATTGGTGGTCAGTAGGAAGAAACCCCCTTCCATTGGTGGTCAGTAGGAAGAAACCCCCTTCCATTGGTGGTCAGTAGGAAGAAACCCCCTTCCATTGGTGGTCAGTAGGAAGAAACCCCCTTCCATTGGTGGTCAGTAGGAAGAAACCCCCTTCCATTGGTGGTCAGTAGGAAGAAACCCCCTTCCATTGGTGGTCAGTAGGAAGAAACCCCCTTCCATTGGTGGTCAGTAGGAAGAAACCCCCTTCCATTGGTGGTCAGTAGGAAGAAACCCCCTTCCATTGGTGGTCAGTAGGAAGAAACCCCCTTCCATTGGTGGTCAGTAGGAAGAAACCCCCTTCCATTGGTGGTCAGTAGGAAGAAACCCCCTTCCATTGGTGGTCAGTAGGAAGAAACCCCCTTCCATTGGTGGTCAGTAGGAAGAAACCCCCTTCCATTGGTGGTCAGTAGGAAGAAACCCCCTTCCATTGGTGGTCAGAAGGAAGAAACCCCCTTCCATTGGTGGTCAGTAGGAAGAAACCCCCTTCCATTGGTGGTCAGTAGGAAGAAACCCCCTTCCATTGGTGGTCAGTAGGAAGAAACCCCCTTCCATTGGTGGTCAGTAGGAAGAAACCCCCTTCCATTGGTGGTCAGTAGGAAGAAACCCCCTTCCATTGGTGGTCAGTAGAAAGAAACCCCCTTCCATTGGTGGTCAGTAGGAAGAAACCCCCTTCCATTGGTGGTCAGTAGGAAGAAACCCCCTTCCATTGGTGGTCAGTAGGAAGAAACCCCCTTCCATTGGTGGTCAGTAAGAAGAAACCCCCTTCCATTGGTGGTCAGTAGGAAGAAACCCCCTTCCATTGGTGGTCAGTAGGAAGAAAACCCCTACCATTGGTGGTCAGTAGAAGAAACCCCCTTCCATTGGTGGTCAGTAGGAAGAAACCCCCTTCCATTGGTGGTCAGTAGGAAGAAACCCCCTTCCATTGGTGGTCAGTAGGAAGAAACCCCCTTCCATTGGTGGTCAGAAGGAAGAAACCCCCTTCCATTGGTGGTCAGTTATAAAGAAACCCCCTTCCATTGGTGGTCAGTAGGAAGAAACCCCCTTCCATTGGTGGTCAGTAGGAAGAAACCCCCTTCCATTGGTGGTCAGAAGGAAGAAACCCCATTCCATTGGTGGTCAGAAGGAAGAAACCCCCTTTCATTGGTGGTCAGTAGAAAGAAACCCCCTTCCATTGGTGGTCAGTAGGAAGAAACCCCCTTCCATTGGTGGTCAGAAGGAAGAAACCCCCTTCCATTGGTGGTCAGTAGGAAGAAACCCCCTTCCATTGGTGGTCAGTAGGAAGAAACCCCCTTCCATTGGTGGTCAGTAGGAAGAAACCCCCTTCCATTGGTGGTCAGTAGGAAGAAACCCCCTTCCATTGGTGGTCAGTAGGAAGAAACCCCCTTCCATTGGTGGTCAGTAGGAAGAAACCCCCTTCCATTGGTGGTCAGTAGGAAGAAACCCCCTTCCATTGGTGGTCAGTAGGAAGAAACCCCCTTCCATTGGTGGTCAGTAGGAAGAAACCCCCTTCCATTGGTGGTCAGTAGGAAGAAACCCCCTTTCATTGGTGGTCAGTAGGAAGAAACCCCCTTCCATTGGTGGTCAGTAGGAAGAAACCCCCTTCCATTGGTGGTCAGTAGGAAGAAACCCCCTTCCATTGGTGGTCAGTAGGAAGAAACCCCCTTCCATTGGTGGTCAGTAGGAAGAAACCCCCTTCCATTGGTGGTCAGTAGGAAGAAACCCCCTTCCATTGGTGGTCAGTAGGAAGAAACCCCCTTCCATTGGTGGTCAGTAGGATGAAACCCCCTTCCATTGGTGGTCAGAAGGAAGAAACCCCCTTCCATTGGTGGTCAGTAGGAAGAAACCCCCTTCCATTGGTGGTCAGTAGGAAGAAACCCCCTTCCATTGGTGGTCAGTAGGAAGAAACCCCCTTCCATTGGTGGTCAGTAGGAAGAAACCCCCTTTCATTGGTGGTCAGTAGGAAGAAACCCCCTTCCATTGGTGGTCAGTAGGAAGAAACCCCCTTCCATTGGTGGTCAGTAGGAAGAAACCCCCTTCCATTGGTGGTCAGTAGGAAGAAACCCCCTTTCATTGGTGGTCAGTAGAAAGAAACCCCCTTCCATTGGTGGTCAGTATGAAGAAACCCCCTTCCATTGGTGGTCAGTAGAAAGAAACCCCCTTCCATTGGTGGTCAGTAGGAAGAAACCCCCTTCCATTGGTGGTCAGTAGGAAGAAACCCCCTTTCATTGGTGGTCAGAAGGAAGAAACCCCCTTCCATTGGTGGTCAGTAGGAAGAAACCCCCTTTCATTGGTGGTCAGTAGAAAGAAACCCCCTTCCATTGGTGGTCAGAAGGAAGAAACCCCCTTCCATTGGTGGTCAGTAAGAAGAAACCCCCTTCCATTGGTGGTCAGTAGAAGAAGAAACCCCCTTCCATTGGTGGTCAGTAGGAAGAAACCCCCTTCCATTGGTGGTCAGAAGGAAGAAACCCCCTTCCATTGGTGGTCAGTAGGAAGAAACCCCCTTCCATTGGTGGTCAGTAGGAAGAAACCCCCTTCCATTGGTGGTCAGTAGGAAGAAACCCCCTTCCATTGGTGGTCAGTAGGAAGAAACCCCCTTCCTGTGGTGGTCAGTAGGAAGAAACCCCCTTCCATTGGTGGTCAGTAGGAAGAAACCCCCTTCCATTGGTGGTCAGTAGGAAGAAACCCCCTTCCATTGGTGGTCAGTAGAAAGAAACCCCCTTCCATTGGTGGTCAGTAGGAAGAAACCCCCTTCCATTGGTGGTCAGTAGGAAGAAACCCCCTTCCATTGGTGGTCAGTAGGAAGAAACCCCCTTTCATTGGTGGTCAGTAGGAAGAAACCCCCTTCCATTGGTGGTCAGTAGGAAGAAACCCCCTTCCATTGGTGGTCAGAAGGAAGAAACCCCCTTCCATTGGTGGTCAGTAGAAAGAAACCCCCTTCCATTGGTGGTCAGAAGGAAGAAACCCCCTTCCATTGGTGGTCAGAAGGAAGAAACCCCCTTCCATTGGTGGTCAGTAGGAAGAAACCCCCTTCCATTGGTGGTCAGAAGGAAGAAACCCCCTTCCATTGGTGGTCAGAAGGAAGAAACCCCCTTCCATTGGTGGTCAGTAGGAAGAAACCCCCTTCCATTGGTGGTCAGTAGGAAGAAACCCCCTTCCATTGGTGGTCAGAAGGAAGAAACCCCCTTCCATTGGTGGTCAGTAGGAAGAAACCTCCTTCCATTGGTGGTCAGTAGGAAGAAACCCCCTTCCATTGGTGGTCAGAAGGAAGAAACCCCCTTCCATTGGTGGTCAGAAGGAAGAAACCCCCTTCCATTGGTGGTCAGTAGGAAGAAACCCCCTTCCATTGGTGGTCAGAAGGAAGAAACCCCCTTCCATTGGTGGTCAGAAGGAAGAAACCCCCTTCCATTGGTGGTCAGTAGGAAGAAACCCCCTTCCATTGGTGGTCAGAAGGAAGAAACCCCCTTCCATTGGTGGTCAGTAGGAAGAAACCCCCTTCCATTGGTGGTCAGTAGGAAGAAACCCCCTTCCATTGGTGGTCAGGAGGAAGAAACCCCCTTCCATTGGTGGTCAGTAGGAAGAAACCCCCTTCCATTGGTGGTCAGAAGGAAGAAACCCCCTTTCATTGGTGGTCAGTAGGAAGAAACCCCCTTCCATTGGTGGTCAGAAGGAAGAAACCCCCTTTCATTGGTGGTCAGAAGGAAGAAACCCCCTTTCATTGGTGGTCAGTAGGAAGAAACCCCCTTCCATTGGTGGTCAGAAGGAAGAAACCCCCTTCCATTGGTGGTCAGAAGGAAGAAAACCCCTTCCATTGGTGGTCAGTAGGAAGAAACCCACTTCCATTGGTGGTCAGTAGAGGAAGAAACCCCCTTCCATTGGTGGTCAGAAGGAAGAAACCCCCTTCCATTGGTGGTCAGTAGGAAGAAACCCCCTTCCATTGGTGGTCAGTAGGAAGAAACCCCCTTCCATTGGTGGTCAGAAGGAAGAAACCCCCTTCCATTGGTGGTCAGAAGGAAGAAACCCCCTTTCATTGGTGGTCAGAAGGAAGAAACCCCCTTCCATTGGTGGTCAGAAGGAAGAAACCCCCTTCCACTGGTGGTCAGAAGGAAGAAACCCCCTTCCATTGGTGGTCAGAGGGAAGAACACCCCCCCAACACCACCCAACCACCACCCAAGGAACCAAACCCAGAAAACCCCCCTTCCATTGGTGGTCAGAAGGAAGAAACCCCCTTCCATTGGTGGTCAGAAGGAAGAAACCCCCTTCCATTGGTGGTCAGAAGGAAGAAACCCCCTTCCATTGGTGGTCAGTAGAAGTTTTTGTCTTTTATATACCTTTATAGTTCAGGAATTCCCAGAAATCTGTAGCCCATTTTTTTCTCCAGACATGTAAAGATCTGTGTGAAGATTTGTGTTACAAAGTATATAAAGAGTCAGAGAAATAAATATGACAGTATTAGAAGAAGCCGCGGACCCTCCATGACCCACCCAGATCCCGGCCTCCACCCCCATCCACCGGCCTCCTCCCCCATCCACCGGCCTCCACCCCCATCCACGGGGTCACTATGGGGTGAGAACACCGAAAATGCATCAGCAATCAAAGTGGTCGGAATTATTCCTGATGAGGAGAACATCAAAGATTACGACTGCGAAGAGACCTGATATCACATGTCATGCACAGGACACGCCTCCTTAAAGGGGAATTCCATCGTCACTTCAAATTATCTTCAAAACCTTTTTTTTTTTCCTTATTTCTGATGTTTTTCTACTGAAAACCTGAACCATTTCCCGAGAAGTCGTACAATTCCAGACAATGCGGAGATTTGCTGCTCAGACATTGAGATCAAAACTGATTTCACTTCTAATGAAAGTTCTTTATTAGGGAACAGATATTTTTATGATGAAACTTTCCACAGGTGTGACGGAAAAAGTCAGCGGAAGAATCTCAGTACCGGATTATAGTGCCGCGTACCGTGCGGAGAGACGTACTTTATATGTTTTATTATGTTTGGAAGATTTTTAATAAACGAAAATTTACACTCTAATGTCAAACTACATTCACACAGGATTATTATTATTATTATACATTTATATAGCTCTGACATATACTGCAGTGCTGTACAGAGATCACTGAGCCAATCACATCAGTCTCTGTATAGAGGAGCTTACACTCTACTGTCCCCTCCCCCACAGTCACATCAGTCTCTGTACAGAGGAGCTTACACTCTAATGTCCCCTCCCCCACAGTCACATCAGTCTCTGTACAGAGGAGCTTACACTCTAATGTCCCCTCCCCCCACAGTCACATCAGTCTCTGTACAGAGGAGCTTACACTCTAATGTCCCCCTCCCCCACAGTCACATCAGTCTCTGTACAGAGGAGCTTACACTCTAATGTCCCCTCCCCCACAGTCACATCAGTCTCTGTACAGAGGAGCTTACACTCTAATGTCCCCTCCCCCCCACAGTCACATCAGTCTCTGTACAGAGGAGCTTACACTCTAATGTCCCCTCCCCCCCACAGTCACATCAGTCTCTATACAGAGGAGCTTACACTCTAATGTCCCTCCCCCACAGTCACATCAGTCTCTGTACAGAGGAGCTTACACTCTAATGTCCCCTCCCCCACAGTCACATCAGTGTCTGTACAGAGGAGCTTACACTCTAATGTCCCCTCCCCCCACCGTCACATCAGTCTCTGTACAGAGGAGCTTACACTCTAATGTCCCCTCCTCCCCACAGTCACATCAGTCTCTGTACAGAGGAGCTTACACTCTAATGTCCCCTCCCCCACAGTCACATCAGTCTCTATACAGAGGAGCTTACACTCTAATGTCCCCTCCCCCACAGTCACATCAGTCTCTGTACAGAGGAGCTTACACTCTAATGTCCCCTCCCCCACAGTCACATCAGTCTCTGTACAGAGGAGCTTACACTCTAATGTCCCCTCCCCCCACAGTCACATCAGTCTCTGTACAGAGGAGCTTACACTCTAATGTCCCCTCCCCCACAGTCACATCAGTCTCTGTACAGAGGAGCTTACACTCTAATGTCCCCTCCCCACAGTCACATCAGTCTCTGTACAGAGGAGCTTACACTCTAATGTCCCCTCCCCCCCACAGTCACATCAGTCTCTGTACAGATGAGCTTACACTATAATGTCCCCTCCCCCCCACAGTCACATCAGTCTCTGTACAGAGGAGCTTACACTCTAATGTCCCCTCCCCCCACAGTCACATCAGTCTCTGTACAGTGGAGCTTACACTCTAATGTCCCCTCCCCCCCACAGTCACATCAGTCTCTGTACAGAGGAGCTTACACTCTAATGTCCCCTCCCCCACAGTCACATCAGTCTCTGTACAGAGGAGCTTACACTCTAATGTCCCCTCCCCCCACAGTCACATCAGTCTCTCTACAGAGGAGCTTACACTCTAATGTCCCCTCCCCCACAGTCACATCAGTCTCTATACAGAGGAGCTTACACTCTAATGTCCCCTCCCCAGTCACATCTGTCTCTGTACAGAGGAGCTTACACTCTAATGTCCCCTCCCCCCCAGTCACATCAGTCTCTGTACAGAGGAGCTTACACTCTAATGTCCCCTCCCCCACAGTCACATCAGTCTCTGTACAGAGGAGCTTACACTCTAATGTCCCCTCCCCCACTATTATTATTATACATTTCTATAGCTCTGACATATACCGCAGTGCTGTACAGAGATGACTTTGCCATTCCTATCACTCTCATGTCCCAATCACATTCATGCAGACAGTCGATCGCCCTATCGGTTGTGTTTGGGTTGGGGGAGGACATATTTCTAGACATGTGCAATTCGTCTAGTTTTTTTTTCGTTTTTCGTTTTTTTCCTTTTTTTTCGTTCGTTCGTTCGTTTTCGTACGAATGAACGAATCGTTCGAACCGAACGAATCCGAAAAACAAAAAAGGAACAACGAAAATGAACACTCGTTTTCGTAACTTTTTTTTGTTGAATTGGTAATTTTCCGTGTCTCTTACAATGGCGCTGCTTAACGTGCTTCGAATGGATTGAACAAAAAAATTCGTACATTCGTAACTTTTTTTTCGATTCGTAAATTATTAAAATGTAATAATAGCATACATACATAAAATTATGAATTATGCTCCGATTACGAATCTACGAATGTTACGAACGTTACGAATGTACGAATAAATACGAATGCGTCCGAATTTTGAATAAACGAATGAACGAAAATTAAACTAACGGAAAAACGAATCAACGAAAAATAACTCTTACAAATGTACGAATCGTTACGAATACGAACACCGATGACTTATGAATTTACGAATCAACGGAAACAAAAAAAATGAAACGAAAAAACCAAAACGAAAATAAAACAACATTTTTTTGTTGTGCACATGTCTACATATTTCCGGCCCAGTTGGTGGTGAACCCATCAGACCCGATTGTAAGGTGGGTCATGTGCGGCGCCCTCCACACCTGATTGGCTCTGTGGCCTCTTTGGACGGATTGGCGGACATGGAGCTCGCAGCAGATTTGATCGGCGGAGTATCTGAGCGAAGATCCCGGCTGCCGGAACGTTTTCACACAGAACATTCCTGCGAAATCTTCTTCCAATCTTCTTCTGTGTGGAGATAAAAATACCCGCCGGTTGTAGCGGCTCGGAGGACCCGCTGGGATGGCTGTTTGACTTGGTGCTTCTCCACCGCGAGTATTAATATCTATAAATATCCGGCAATAATCTCCGGGCAACGAGAACCGCGACATTATTTCCATAGGATTTCAGGATTGGGTGACGTAAAGTTCAAACGTTACATTCCACTTCTGTTTTACTTGTTTTTCCACAATTAAAGCAAATCTATGAAACCATAAAAAAACTTTTATAGGGATAGATGTTAAAAATGTATCAAAGTTTATAAACAATGTTACTTTGTATCTCCCTATCACCCGTCTGATCAATATTTATAATTATTTGTATCTATTCCCTGTCTGATCAATGTTTATAAACAATGTTACTTTGTATCTTTCCATCTCCCAACTGAACAATGTTTATAAACACTGTGATCCATGTCTCTATAGCTGTTGTATTTACACAGAAACTCCCAAATGTCTTACTGACAGTCAGGTGTGAGGCGGAGAGGCAGGGGGGCGGGGGGGGGGGGGGGGGGCGTACTACATACGTCCTGCATGCTTTGATGAATTTATTTGGGGGGGGGGGGGGGTGGTATGTCCGGTGTGTTATATATGATATCATGGACCCACAATGTTCTCTGCAACAGAAACAGTTTGCAAGAAAAAAATAGAAGGACTGTTTGCTAATCCCCGGTGGGAGTCGTTCGATCGTCTTCTAGGAGCTCCTCGCCGCTGCGGGTCACAAATCCGCAGAGCGATGGCGGCTCCTGCCAAGATACAAGGTGAGCCGTCACTTATCCGATTGGCTCCTTATTCTGTTTTGGTTTTCTCAGTATAAAAAAAAGTTTTAAATAGAATTACAGCGCAGCCCGATAGTCTGATAGTCTAATGCCGCGTACACGTCACGCGGTCGGAATTCTCGTCGGAAAAAGCTCTGATGGTTTTCCCGTCGGAATTCCGACAGAATTTCGCTCAAACTGTCTTGCCTACACACGGTCACACCAAATTCCGACAGTCAGTAACACCGCGGCATAAAACGCGTTCCACAGCACTATAAAAGGGAAGTTTAATGCTTCCGAGCATGCGTCGAATTGTTTCCGAGCATGCGTCGAATTGTTTCCGAGCATGCGTCGGAATTTTGCGTGTCGGAATTGCATACACACGATCGGAAAATCCGATAGAAAGGTTTTCCGTCGGAAAAATTGAGAACAGGTTCTCAATTCAAAGTCCTTCGGAAATTCCGACAGAAAAAGACTGATGGGCGTACACACGGTCGGAAAATCCTATGAAAATCTCCCATCGGAAATTCCGACCGCGTGTACACGGCATGACAGTCTGATAGACTGCGCTCGGCTCTTTTTTATTCTAACTCTATGTCCACTTGGATGGTGGGGCTTGAACTTGGACTCGCGGCGCAGGCGCCGTTCATCTTTGGCTATTTTCGTAATCTGCTTGTCCTGTGTACTGCGCATGCGCAGTACACAGCGGACACTTTCCGATGGGGGGACACAATATGATAGGACACCGGCTCCCCCACCCGCCCAGCTGACAATGTCATCCTATCATCAGGACAGGTGGTGGGAGGAGCTCTCTGTACCAATCTGCAGCTCCTCCCACCCCCTGCCCTGCTGATTGGATGACATTGTTGGCGGAGTAGGCGGGGGAGCCGGGAGAGGACACACGGGCGCAGCAGGAGATGAGCGTCGATCGGGGTCTGTGATCGCCTCGTGCGGACCGCGGTCTGCGCTTATCTCCTACTATGCGGCTACAGAGCGATAGCGGCCCGCAGCCCGGGGGTGGGGGCCCCTTCTTTACAAATGATGTGCATCATTTTCCTCCACAATATTCCACACATATATACTGTATATATATATACACATTGTATGGCCAAGGGACCATCACACCTATATCACCTTGTTAACTCCTTCAATACCAGACACTCCCCTCCCCCCTTCCTGCCCAGGCCAGTTTTCAGCTTTCAGTGCTCTCACACTTTGAACGACAATTACTCAGTCATGTAACACTGAACACAAATTACATTGTTATCATTTATTTTGACACAGAGATTTCTTTTGGTGGCATTTAATCACCCCCTGGGGGGGGGGGGTGGGTATTTTTTGCTATTTAAAAAATACCAAAATGTTTGAAAAAAAAATACATCTTTTTCTTATTTTTTGGTATAAAATTTTGCAAATAAATAATATTTCTTCATAAATTTATCCCAAATGTTTTCTTCTCCATTTCTTTGGTAAAAATAACCCAAATCAGTTTATATTGTTTGTATGTGTGAAAGTTATAGAGAGTAAAATCTAAAATCGATCGATCCCGATGTACTGACGGCCGATCTCATTTCTTGAGGCCCTAAAATGCCAGGACAGTGCAAATACCCCCAAATCACCCCCCCAATACCCCCCCCCCCAGTACAAATACCCCCAAATCACCCCCCAGTACAAATACCCCCCAAATCACCCCCCAGTACAAATACCCCCCAAATCACCCCCACCCCAGTACAAATACCCCCAAATCACCCCCAGTACAAATACCCCCCCAAATCACCCCCCCCCCCAGTACAAAGACCCCCAAATCACCCCCCCCCCAGTACAAATACCCCCCCAAATCACCCCCCAGTACAAATACCCCCCCAAATCACCCCCCAGTACAAATACCCCCCAAATCACCCCCAGTACAAATACCCCCCCAAATCATCCCCCCCCCCCCCCCCCAGTACAAATACCCCCAAATCACCCCCCAGTACAAATACCCCCCCCAAATCACCCCCCCAGTACAAATACCCCCCAAATCACCCCCACCCCAGTACAAATACCCCCCAAATCCCCCCCCCAGTACAAATACCCCCCCCCAAATCACCCCCCCCCCCAGTACAAATACCCCCAAATACCCCCAAATCACCCCCACCCAGTACAAATCACCCCCCCAAATCACCCCCCAGTACAAATACCCCCCCAAATACCCCCACCCCCACCCAGTACAAATACCCCCCAAATCACCCCCAAATCACCCCCAGTACAAATACCCCCCCAAATCACCCCCATCCCAGTACAAATACCCCCAAATCACCCCCCCCCAAATCACCCCCCACCCCCACCCCAGTACAAATACCCCCCAAATCCCCCCCCCAGTACAAATACACCCCAAATCACCCCCACCCCGGTACAAATACCCCCCAAATCACCCCCAGTACAAATACCCCCCAAATCACCCCCCCCCAGTACAAATACCCCCAAATCACCCCCACCCAGTACAAATACCCCCCAAATCACCCCCACCCCAGTACAAATACCCGCAAATCACCCCCCAGTACAAATACCCCCCCAAATCACCCCCACCCCGGTACAAATACCCCCAAATCACCCCCAGTACAAATACCCCCCCCCCAAATCACCCCACCCCAGTACAAATACCCCCAAATCACCCCCACCCAGTACAAATACCCCCCAAATCACCCCCACCCCAGTACAAATACCCCCAAATCACCCCCACCCCAGTACAAATACCCCCAAATCACCCCCAGTACAAATACCCCCCAAATTACTCCCCAGTACAAATACCCCCAAATTACTCCCCAGTACAAATACCCCCCAAATCACCCCTTTTTGGAAAGTAGACAGTCCGAGGTATTATTTCGTAAGAGGCTTGGCGGTTTTTTGAAGTTGTAATTTTGTGTCACAATTTTTTTGAAAATGAAGAAATTTTATAAAATTCTTTTTTTTTTTCTCAATTCTCTTATTTTACATGCTGTCCCCAGTGCAGCGTCATCATGTGACTGGTGGGCGGTGATCGGGGACACTGACTGGTGACAGGATTTTATAAATAAATGTTATTTCATTTTTACAAGTTGTTTTTTCTTTTTTTAACATTTATTTTCATTTTTAATTTTTAATTTTTTAATATTTTCATTTTTAATTTCATTCACCAAAGTAACACTGTACTATTCTGAAGGGGGGCGGGGTCATGGAATTTTTTTTTAAACTTTTGGTGGGATTTACTAAAACTGGTCGATAGTAACCAATCAGATTCAGCTTATTCCAATAAGCTTTGACAATAAAAACCTAGAAGCTGATTGGTTATTACGCACAGCAGATTCTGCGGGCATCCGTTTTAGGGAATAACCCCCTTTGTTTGCTGTTACAATGATGATCATTGGAAACATTCATGACACATGTGATTACTAGTGATCTGTGATTGGCTACAGCTAATCACATGGTACAGGGTGGTGTGATTGTCCCAGGTACCATGTGATAGCTGTGGGCCAATCACAGCATAGGAAACAAATCAATACATTTATAACAGCTTTGCTCACATGATCACCGGGCCCGGTACCGGGATCCCCAATCTGCTGTGTCCGGTGGACGCGGCGCTCTGCTCTCCCCTAACCCAGAGGGTGGCGGTGCCACGCGCTCGCAGTCAGGGGCGGACTGACAACTCCTGGGGCCCCCCGGGCAATAGGAGATTATGGGGCCCCCAGGCAATAGATTATGGGGCCACACAGTATACACTCACATACAGTATACACACACAGACACACAATATACACACACAGACTACACATACACACACTGAAAAGGTACTGAAGAGGCGGGGCAGCTATAATCTTGTGATTTTTAAAAAAACAGAGATTTTTACATACTGTCCCTGGTTTTATTGAGGCTGGCAACCCTGATGGGGCCCCTTAGTTGCATGGGGCCCTCGGGAAGTGCCCGAGTGCCCGAATGGTCAGTCCACCCCTGCTCGCAGTCGAAGTATTGTGGGTGGTCGGCATCGCTTGTAGTCTTCAATGGAATCCTGTGGGACACGGTGGGAATGAAGGAGCACAATTGGGAGACAGAACGTTGTCACCCTACAACAGGAAGTGCCTAAACAAGGACCGTCATGGCAGGATCATCGGAGATTCATTTATTGGATGTTGCAGATTTAAAAACATTGTAAACTACTTTTAAAATGACATTAATATGTTAAAATCGATACAATTATTCTGGTGATTACATTTATGAAAAATACACATTTGGAAAAGTCCTCCAACCCTTTCAGTATCTCCTTCATATGAAATTCTTTATGTACATTTACACTGCGTGGCCAAACGTTTGTGGACACCGGATCTATATAAACGTGTGGACATCCCATTCCAAACTCCCTCCCTCCTTATTACCGGCAAAGCTGAGCACAAGATTTTGGAGGGTGTCTGCACCCATTCGTCCGTTCAGGTATAAGAAGCGAGGGTGAGGTTGGAAGGGAAACGGGAATGTTGTTCCCGTTCATTCCAAAGGTGTTTAGTAGAATTGAGGTCAATGCTCTGTACAAGGCCACTCAACTCTGTCCACACCCAACCGGTGAAACGTGTCCTCAGATCTGCTTTGTGTGAGTCAGAAAAAGACCTTCAACTCTTCCCACAAGTACCTCAAATGTCCTTGTATGTTGTAGAATCTCCAGGACCCTCCAGTGATCGCACCTACCTCAGAATTATGGAGGGGGGTCCACATTATCTTGGCCACCGAGCGGAAATGTCATCTATGAACTTAGCTGATACCTTAGGACCTTCACAGCATGAAGACAATTTAGGATTTCTTGTCTGTCTAGAGCAGAGCAGGGGTCTTCAAACTCTCTAATCAAAGGGCCAGATAAATGTCCTGGGGTCCGTAGGAGTAAACCATGCATATGTGGCATTAGTGGAAGGAATAGTGTCCCATCATTGGTGTCAGTGGGAGGAATAGTGTCCCATCATTGGTGTCAGGTGGGAGGATTAGTGCCCCATCATTGGGGTCAGTGGGAGGAATAGTGTCCCATCATTGGGGTCAGTGGGAGGAATAGTGTCCCATCATTGGTGTCAGTGGGAGGAATAGTGTCCCATCATTGGTATCAGTGGAGGAATAGTGTCCCATCATTGGGGTCAGTGGGAGGCATAGAGTCCCATTATTGGTATCAGTGGGAGGAATAGTGCCCCTTCATTGGTGTCAGTGGGAGGAATAGTGCCCCATTGTTTATGTCAGTAACATGAATTATGCCCCATTGTTGATGTCAGTGGGAGGATAGTGCCCCATTGTTGATGTCAGTGGGGGGAATAGTGCCCCATTGTTGATGTCAGTGGGGGGAAAGTGCCCCATTGTTGGAGTCAGTGGGGGGAATAGTGCCCCATTGATGTCAGTGGGGGGAATAGTGCCCCATTGTTGATGTCAGTGGGAGGAATAGTGCCCCATTGTTGGTGTCAGTGGGGAATAGTGCCCCATTGTTTATGTCAGTAACATGAATTATGCCCCATTGTTGATGTCAGTGGGAGGAAATAGTGCCCCATTGTTGATGTCAGTGGGGGGAATAGTGCCCCATTGTTGGAGTCAGTGGGGGGAAAGTGCCCCATTGTTGGAGTCAGTGGGGGGAATAGTGCCCCATTGTTGATGTCAGTGGGAGGAATAGTGTCCCATCATTGATGTCAGTGGGAGGAATTATGCCCCATTGTTGGAGTCAGTGGGGGGAAAGTGCCCCAAGGGCGGGATAAAGGCAAGCAAAGGGCTGCAGTTTGGAGACCACTGGTCTAGAATTTTAGCTCACAATCTTCAAAGAACTATTCCACACCCCGAATACAGCATGGAGGGTCTCGGTGAAGGTTGCGGAGAAGGTGTGTAGGAGCCTCACAGGGTCGCTCAGCTCATAGAAGGACAGTTGCCCGGCCTCATAATCTAAGTAGACTCCTATTCTCTCGGCCATGGCAGACTTATGGTATAAATTGCAGGGCCTTTTATTGTGCATCACCGTATAGAGCTTATTACACCCCCCCAGGCACCAGGACTTGCCGTTGTCACCAATATAGGACTGTTCTCCTTTGCGGTCCATACTGGCGTAACACACGCCAAACCTCCAGTTCCCAGTATCGCTGGTCTCCACTTCCCAGTAATGTCGTCCAGCAGAGAAACACCCGACGCTCATCACTTGGCTGTACTGGAACCTCCCGGGTAGTTTTGGGCGTTGGATCTTTTTCTCGGATGATTTCGCCATTTTCAAGTCACCAGATATGTCCATAAACTCTCCGGCAGAATTTATATCCATTAGCACAGTCTCTTGGGCACAGAGCTCTCTCTTGATATGAGCCATAGTATCCGATAAACCTTTGTAGAGCGTGACGAAGATCAGTCCTTTGTCGATGTCCCCAGTGCCCTGGACATTCTCCACCTGCCTGGAGATGGTGGCATTGGTGTCCACTTCCGGCAC
This sequence comes from Lithobates sylvaticus, assembly GCA_028564925.1. Classification (NCBI taxonomy): domain Eukaryota; kingdom Metazoa; phylum Chordata; class Amphibia; order Anura; family Ranidae; genus Lithobates; species Lithobates sylvaticus. The sequence goes on along the minus strand of CM053037.1, from coordinate 201,686,974 downwards.
GGTGTATATCTTACTGTCCTGCAAGACCGTTATTGAGTCAGTAGAATGGTGGAACTCTTCCATGAGGCTCATCTTCTCGGACAGCTTGTCCTTCATCACCCCCAACCTTTGGATCAGATCAGAGACCGGTTGGATCACCTTCTCTCGATGCCGGGAGATTTCACTTTGGGTTTGCTTCTCCAGAAGGTCCAGTTGCTCCCTGGTATGGTCAAACAAGGCGGTCAAGTTCTCGGAGAAACCATTGACTTTGCATTCCAAGTCTCTCCGGTATTCTTCCAATTTCTGTATCTCTTTTATCCTCTCGCCTTTGTTGAAGGACAAGTTTTCCAAAACCTTCCAGAGGTCTTCCTTGACGTTCTCTGAGGCCTCAGACAAGGTTTGCAGCCGGTGCTTCTGGAGCTCGTGAATTGGACAGCAGCTCATACATACGCAGACAGCGTCTTCTCTACAGTAGAACATGAAGCTCTGGTTGTGTATGGAGCATTTTCTCTTCTCCGGAGAGCTTGTGGGCTCCACGAGGACGTGTCCTTCAGCAGTGCTGTGGACCTTCAGGTGGTCTTCACACAGGGAAGCTTCACAACGCAGACATGTTTTAGCGGCTGGGACCGGAGGGTCGCAATAGGTGCACGGAGTCACCTGCATCGCCATTCTGATGAGTGAGACCAGGAAGAAGACAGGGAATAAAAATCTCCGACACACAACCAGATAGACCAGTTTTATCTCCACCATCCCAAACCTTGAGGATTCCACCTCAAACCTTGAAAGGGTTAACCCTTTGTGTTCCGCCACATTCCTGAAATACAAAGTACTGCAAACATACAAAAAGCTAAAAATTTCAATTATGTATCCGACATATAATAAAACTCTGTAATCTCTGTACAGCACTGCAGTATATGTCCGAGCTATATAAATGTATAATAATAATAGTGTGTGACTGTGGGGGAGGGGACATTAGAGTGTAAGCTCCTCTGTACAGAGACTGATGTGACTGTGGGGGGGAGGGGACATTAGAGTGTAAGCTCCTCTGTACAGAGACTGATGTGACTGTGGGGGAGGGGACATTAGAGTGTAAGCTCCTCTGTACAGAGACTGATGTGACTGTGGGGGGAGGGGACATTGGAGTGTAAGCTCCTCTGTACAGAGACCGATGTGACTGTGGGGGGAGGGGACATTAGAGTGTAAGCTCCTCTGTACAGAGACTGATGTGACTGTGGGGGAAGGGGACATTAGAGTGTAAGCTCCTCTGTACAGAGACTGATGTGACTGTGGGGGGAGGGGACATTAGAGTGTAAGCTCCTCTGGGGGGGAGGGGAGGGGACATTAGAGTGTAAGCTCCTCTGTACAGAGACTGATGTGACTGTGGGGGAGGGGACATTAGAGTGTAAGCTCCTCTGTACAGAGACTGATGTGACTGTGGGGGGGGAGGGGACGGGACATTAGAGTGTAAGCTCCTCTGTACAGAGACTGATGTGACTGGGGGCGGCAGTACAAGCTCCTTAGTAGAAGGAATGGTGGGGGGTGTTTTATGTGACATTTGTCACCAGGGGAAGTAAATCAATAAACAGGACAATATAAAAGTAACATTACATAGAGTTAGAGTACCGACATTGTGTTACGTCTGTTTGTCTGTCTGTCTCTTTGTCTGTCTGTCTCTTTGTCTGTCTCTCTGTCTGTCTGTCTCTCTTTCTGTCTGTCTGTCTGTCTGTCTCTCTCTCTGTCTGTCTCTCTCTCTCTCTGTCTCTCTCTCTCTCTCTGTCTCTATGTCTCTCTCTCTGTCTCTCTCTCTCTCTGTCTGTCTCACAGTCTCTCTCTCTCTGTCTCTCTCTGTCCGTCTGTCTGTCTCTTTGTCTGTCTCTCTGTCCCTCTGTCTCTTGCTGTCTCTCTCTCTGTCTGTCTCTCTGTCTCTCTCTGTCTCTCTGTCTGTCTCTCTCTGTCTTTCTCTCTGTCTGTCTCTCTGTCTCTCTGTCTCTCTGTCTGTCTGTCTTCTCTCTCTCTCTCTCTCTGTCTGTCTCTCTCTGTCTCTCTCTCTGTCTGTCTCTCTCTCTGTCTGTCTCTCTCTCTCTGTCTCTCTCTCTCTCTCTGTCTCTGTCTCTCTCTCTGTCTGTCTCTCTGTGGGTGATTTGGAGGAACAATGATAAATTGATGGGGAAGTGACTATAACAGCTGCTGGTCAGAGAGTGATGAGCGTCTATCACGGCCGCTGTCAGACACTTCCTGTCTTATCTGATCTGTGATTGGATGGATTATATCAGCAGTGATATCTCTCAGCCCTCCTGTGTAGCGGTGAGCCGGCCTGTTTATATTGTATAGGGATCTGTTATTACCCCCCCCCCCCCCCCCAATCCCCGGCCTCATCCTCCATAATAAACATTGAACTTTGGAATCAGAATTTTTAGCCAATGAGAAGCTCTGGTCATTATCCATCCCCCACAGGGGTGACACCTCACTGACTCTTTAATTTCACCTCCTGATAACGGTGGGGGGGGGGGGCAATAAATGTTTATAGAGGTGACAACTTCCTATTGTCCCCTTCCAGTCCTGCTGGCCCCTATATACCCCCTATATACACGCTCATACCGCTCCCAAAACAGATCCAGAAGGTGCGTTAGGTGAAAGTCGCACAACTGGCTCCCTTCCACCACCAGCAGCATGACTTTGTCCCGACACGGCCTTAACATAACTCCTAACTGGGACAGATGACACATTAACTGGCTGCATAGGAACCTCTGAAATCTGGTTTGGTAAATTATCCACCACTTGATCCTCCCTCTTCCCCTCCAGCACAACAGTCCCACTCACCATGGTCCCAGAAGTACCACAGATACCAGCAGTCCCATCATCAAGTAAAGTCTTCTGTTTAGAAAAAACACCAGCTGTTTCAGTGTTCATACGGCCCTCCTGCTCTGCAGTTTCAATGTTCATGCGACATTCCTGCTCTGCACTGTTAGTGTCCATGTGGGACTCCTCGCAGCCATCTTGTCCTGCATTCCCTGCTGATTGCAAGGATCTGTTGGCAAATGCAATCTCAGGAAAGTCCTCCACACACTGAGAGAGATTTTCAGCAAGCACTCCATTATCTGCTCAAGGGAGATTCCATTTCTGTAATGGCCTGCAGCAATCCGCTATTTTCCTCAACCTCCTCCTGAGATGACCCAGGCTGCTGGAGAGGGAAGGGGGCAGATACTGACTCAGACATGACAGATCCTGAGACAGGGGTAGTACTGGGGCCACCATGTGAAGCCACTTTCTTACCCCCCATCCATACTGTCGCCATTTCTCTGGCATACACCCTCTGGCTGGTACTGGCACAGGCACTTTCCTTCATCTGTTGGCATCTCTCCTCATTCTCACACTTTTCTCTGAACACACCGCTGCTCTCCTTCAGAGAGGCGACCAACTTCTCCTGCTTCTTCAATGCCTCTTCCAGAGACTTCAGCTTGGAGACTTCCCTCTTTCTGGTTCTGGACTTACTATGCAGGGATTTCTTTTTCCGGAGATCTTCTTTCATGACAGCAAGTTTCTGTTCCTCCTTAGCAATGAGACAAAGTCTTTTCACCACTTTATCCTGGAAGACTGGTAAGGATTCCTCTTGCATAGGGACAGGCCCAGGATCCATTGCAGCTTGAGCACATGGAGTAGGCCTCAGTGCCTCTGGAGAGCCTCCACCTTCGTCTTCCCCAATATGGTCCATGCTTGCCTGGGAGAAGCCTGCATGAGAGGCCCCAGGCTTGCTGCTTCTCTCAGCTGAGATCACAGCAGTGAGCCAACAGCACCCTGCAGAACAGCCCCACCTGGTGGAGAGACTGATGTGAGTGGCTCAGTGTTCTCTGTACAGCACTGCGGTATATGTCAGAGCTATATAAATGATGGTGTGAACAGCTTTAGGTATCATGCTGTATAAAGTGGAAAATAATTGCCAGATATCAGTCTGTAGGTGTCAATCATTGTGTCGGCCACCTGCCAGTGACAATCTTCCAGAATGTTTTTGCTCTCTTGTGGCCCCCATAGATTTCCTTATCTTATCTCCTCGGAGTGTCTGTCGGAGTAAATACATGTCTCTGGAGATCACATTAATTCCTATCAGGTCAGGGTTAGATTAGTGACACTAATTGACTGAACTGAGAAGGGTCCTCATGTCACTCTTGGTGGGTCCGTTGGAATTCTCAACGTGAGGAACAAATACACGCTGGCTTCTCATAGGAAGAAGAACCTGCTGGTCACCATTGGACCTGAGGTCCTCCTGAATGAATGAATGAACCTGAGGTCCTCCTGAATGAATGAATGAATGAACCTGAGGTTCTCCTGAATGAATGAATGAACCTGAGGTCCTCCTGAATGAATGAATGAACCTGAGGTCCTCCTGAATGAATGAATGAACCTGAGGTCCTCCTGAATGAATGAATGAATGAATGAACCTGAGGTCCTCCTGAATGAATGAATGAATGAATGAACCTGAGGTCCTCCTGAATGAATGAATGAATGAACCTGAGGTCCTCCTGGCTAAGAAACTGAAGAAATTCCCAAAGGCTTCAGCTTTGCTATGTGTATGGATATCATACAAGCCCTCGGTATAGGTCAGTGACGTTCGATGGTGGAAGAAGCACGTCTAGTGTAAACCTAAAATATGAAATGCCATCCTCCAGAGGGAGGAAGATACTTTACCAGTGTCCAGTAAGGCGAGGTTCACATGATGGCGTCTCATGATGGCGTCTCTTTTCTGAGGGTGGTAGAGCAATGGCTGGTGGAGCCGAATATATCTTGTGGTCTTATTGACTTGAATGGGCACGATTGATAGGTGGTGGGAAGCCAAGTTACATTTTCAGCGGCCATGACAGGTGCACAATTCCCTCCACCTGGCTTGTTAGGCTTCGGTGGGCGGTTGGGTCCTTAGAAATGCGGCCAGTTTTTACCACCCGGATGAGGCCTCAATCCAGATCAGCATTTTGCGATTTATTCAATAACAATGATTAAAGGAACCCTTGAAGTTGTGTCCTCCAATAATCCTCCAACGTATCTAATGCCGCGTACACACGGAATTCGGAATTCTCGTCAGAAAAAGCTCTGATGGTTTTCCCATCGGAATTCCGATGGAATTTCGCTCAAGCTGTCTTGCCTACACACGATCACACCAAATTCCGACGGTCAGTAACACCGCGCCTTAAAAAACTTTCGACTGCGCTATAAAAGGGAAGTTTAATGCTTCCGAGCATGCGTCGAATTGTTTCCGAGCATGCGTCGAATTGTTTCCGAGCATGCGACGGAATTTTGCATGTCGGAATTGCATACACACGATCGGAAAATCCGATAGAAAGGTTTTCCGTCGGAAAAATTGAGAACAGGTTCTCAATCCAAAGTCCGTTGGAAATTCCGACAGAAAAAGACCGATGGGCGTACACACGGTCAGAAAATCCAATGAAAAGCTCCCATCGGACTGTTTCCATCGGAAATTCCGACCGTGTGTACGCCGCATTAACGTCTACCTGTCAGTAAGTAAAGAAGCTTTAAGAGCTGCTCAAGGTTCCCATCTCCAGCTCCGGCGCCTCACGCAAACAAGGGTGACGGCTAGACATGTGCAGAATAAAAAAATATCATTTTTTTTCATTTCATTTCAATTAATTAATTAACTAATTTTGTTTAAATTCGTTAACCTCTTTGCGCCGGCCCTTTAAAAGGTTTATGAGGCCGGAAGGCAGGGCGGGGCTTAAGATCATGTGACCTCTGTGATTGGCTGTCAACGGCGGTCAGGTGGTCTGAAAAGCTTTCGGTTAGGCACCGCTGACGGTGTCGGGAGCGCGCAGCGCATGCGCACTCAGCACAGCTGTATTGACAGCACTTCCATCAAATATGCGGCCTCTGTACGCCAAGGGGTTACAATCCTTTTTAAAATTCATTAGTGGTGGTGTTCCCCCCCCCCCCCAACAAAAAAATGCTTAAAATTCCGAAAAATAATAATAAAAAAACACCTCTAAATGGCTGTTGCTAGGGGGTCCCCCGTAATCTGCCTCCTTCAGTGCCCGGGCTGGTGACATCACTTCCCCTCGGCGCAGGAAGGGCTCAGCTCTGCCCCCTCCCTCCTGTCAATCATCTGGGACACATGACAGGTCCCAGATGACTGCACGGCCAATCACAGCGCCGAGCGGAGTGGGGGGGGGGGGGGGGGGGGGGGGGCATCGCTGGACCCTGAGACAGGTAAGTGTCCGATTATTAAAAGTCAGCAGCTGCAGTATTTGTAGTATTTGTAGTATTTGTAGTATTTGCAGTATTTGTAGTATTTGTAGTATTTGCAGTATTTGTAGTATTTGCAGTATTTGCAGTATTTGTAGTATTTGTAGTATTTGCAGTATTTGCAGTATTTGTAGTATTTGCAGTATTTGCAGTATTTGTAGTATTTGTAGTATTTGCAGTATTTGCAGTATTTGTAGTATTTGCAGTATTTGTAGTATTTGTAGTATTTGCAGTATTTGTAGTATTTGTAGTATTTGCAGTATTTGCAGTATTTGCAGTATTTGTAGTATTTGTAGTATTTGCAGTATTTGCAGTATTTGTAGTATTTGCAGTATTTGTAGTATTTGTAGTATTTGTAGTATTTGTAGTATTTGCAGTATTTGTAGTATTTGTAGTATTTGTAGTATTTGTAGTATTTGTAGTATTTGCAGTATTTGTAGTATTTGTAGTATTTGCAGTATTTGTAGTATTTGCAGTATTTGTAGTATTTGCAGTATTTGCAGTATTTGCAGTATTTGTAGTATTTGCAGTATTTGCAGTATTTGTAGTATTTGTAGTATTTGCAGTATTTGCAGTATTTGCAGTATTTGTAGTATTTGCAGTATTTGTAGTATTTGCAGTATTTGCAGTATTTGTAGTATTTGCAGTATTTGCAGTATTTGTAGTATTTGCAGTATTTGTAGTATTTGTAGTATTTGTAGTATTTGCAGTATTTGCAGTATTTGTAGTATTTGCAGTATTTGTAGTATTTGTAGTATTTGCAGTATTTGTAGTATTTGCAGTATTTGTAGTATTTGTAGTATTTGTAGTATTTGTAGTATTTGTAGTATTTGCAGTATTTGTAGTATTTGTAGTATTTGCAGTATTTGTAGTATTTGTAGTATTTGTAGTATTTGCAGTATTTGTAGTATTTGCAGTATTTGCAGTATTTGCAGTATTTGCAGTATTTGCAGTATTTGTAGTATTTGCAGTATTTGCAGTATTTGTAGTATTTGTAGTATTTGCAGTATTTGCAGTATTTGCAGTATTTGCAGTATTTGTAGTATTTGCAGTATTTGTAGTATTTGTAGTATTTGCAGTATTTGTAGTATTTGCAGTATTTGTAGTATTTGTAGTATTTGTAGTATTTGCAGTATTTGCAGTATTTGTAGTATTTGTAGTATTTGTAGTATTTGTAGTATTTGTAGTATTTGTAGTATTTGTAGTATTTGCAGTATTTGTAGTATTTGTAGTATTTGTAGTATTTGTAGTATTTGCAGTTTTTGCAGTATTTGTAGTATTTGTAGTATTTGTAGTATTTGTAGTATTTGTAGTATTTGCAGTATTTGTAGTATTTGTAGTATTTGTAGTATTTGCAGTATTTGTAGTATTTGTAGTATTTGCAGTATTTGTAGTATTTGTAGTATTTGTAGTATTTGCAGTATTTGTAGTATTTGTAGTATTTTTAGTATTTGTAGTATTTGTAGTATTTGTAGTATTTGCAGTATTTGTAGTATTTGTAGTATTTGCAGTATTTGTAGTATTTGTAGTATTTGTAGTATTTGTAGTATTTGTAGTATTTGTAGTATTTGCAGTATTTGTAGTATTTGTAGTATTTGTAGTATTTGTAGTATTTGTAGTATTTGTAGTATTTGTAGTATTTGCTGTATTTGTAGTATTTGTAGTATTTGCAGTATTTGTAGTATTTGCAGTATTTGTAGTATTTGTAGTATTTGTAGTATTTGTAGTATTTGTAGTATTTGCAGTATTTGTAGTATTTGTAGTATTTGTAGTATTTGCAGTATTTGCAGTATTTGTAGTATTTGCAGTATTTGTAGTATTTGTAGTATTTGTAGTATTTGTAGTATTTGCAGTATTTGCAGTATTTGTAGTATTTGTAGTATTTGCAGTATTTGTAGTATTTGTAGTATTTGTAGTATTTGCAGTATTTGCAGTATTTGTAGTATTTGCAGTATTTGTAGTATTTGTAGTATTTGTAGTATTTGCAGTATTTGCAGTATTTGCAGTATTTGTAGTATTTGCAGTATTTGCAGTATTTGTAGTATTTGTAGTATTTGTAGTATTTGTAGTATTTGCAGTATTTGCAGTATTTGTAGTATTTGTAGTATTTGTAGTATTTGTAGTATTTGTAGTATTTGTAGTATTTGTAGTATTTGCAGTATTTGCAGTATTTGTAGTATTTGTAGTATTTGCAGTATTTGTAGTATTTGTAGTATTTGTAGTATTTGCAGTATTTGCAGTATTTGCAGTATTTGTAGTATTTGTAGTATTTGTAGTATTTGTAGTATTTGTAGTATTTGTAGTATTTGTAGTATTTGCAGTATTTGTAGTATTTGTAGTATTTGCAGTATTTGTAGTATTTGCAGTATTTGTAGTATTTGCAGTATTTGTAGTTTTTGTAGCTGCTGACTTTACATTTTTATTTTTTAATAGAAACTCCTCTTTAAGTTTTGTTTCATTTTTAAATTCGATTTGAATTTTCCAAATTTGACCAAATTCAATAAATTTTGACTGAATTCTGAAAACTCGAATCGGCATTCAAATTAGAATATTTTCGATTTTTCTCACCTAAGAATTGCAATGTTTATATTTCTGATTAATCATCAAATAGATTTAGAATTTTTTGTTTTGTTATTTCTGTGGATTTGTTTACATTAATATTGTGATTTGGAATTCGGATGCGTCAGATTTTCCGAATAATGAAAAATCTGTCAGAATTTGGATTTGGAATAAAACAAATGAGACGTGTGGCCCCGGCGTGGAAAGAGCCGTCCCGGCCTGATGTGAGCAGTCAAAGTAAAACCTCCAATCACCAACAAGACACAAATGTCAGAGGAATGAGAGCGGCTCCATCCAGGCCGAGTCATGAAGAACCTCCATTATTAAGGCTGAGCGAAATGCGTCAGTGGGGCAAAACGCATCAGGGAAGTGGCCTGGATGGAGCCAACCTGACGCTCCTTTCATTCATAGGACATTTAGGTCTTGTTGGGGTTTGGCGATTGGGGTTTTTACTGTCATTGACTACCTGTCAGCAAAGGTGTTAAAAAGTTAGCCCCGTCTTTACCCCCCCCCCCCCTGAAACTGCACAGGTAACCCACGGGGGTGTTCATGATGCCCAATGTCACCCATTTAAGTACAATGGGACGTGCTCTAAATGCTCCTCGACCGCGTGCAGTGCATGGAGCGAGCAGAGCAAGGAGGATTCCCCCCTCATCGCCTGTCAATTCCTCTGAAAAGAGATCTGAACGTGGATCGCTTTTCAAAGGCAAAGCATTTTAGCCACACATCTAATCTTAGGCTTTACAAGCCGGCAGTAATCCATTCCTCACAAATCACCATTTACAGAAGATTCCACCTTTCATCATTATAAAGCGGATCTTCTGCTCCAATCAGAGACTTTGTCTTGGCTGAGATGATGTCATTGCTCTGCTGCGGGCGGGAGGAAGCATTTCCTAAGAGCCCCGCCCACCCCAGACGGCAGGAACACAGCGCTGCTATAGAATGACAGCAATGCCGACGTGCCACTGCCAGAATGACAGCAATGCCGACGTGCCACTGCCAGAGCGCTGTTTACTTTATTATTATTATTAATTCAGTGAAATGTCACAATGTAAAAAATGTAATTAAAGTGGAATTATCCCCAAAACCGAAAATATTATATATTGTAGAATATCGATCATTAGATGTGTCCTGATGATCAGTGCAGCCCCAACAGTGCCCACCAGTGCTGCCAATCTGTGCCCATCAGTGATGCCCCTCAATGTCCATCAGTACCACCACTCAGTACCACCTATCAGTGCCACCTATCAGTACCACCTATCAGTGCCCAGCAGTGCCACCTCTCAGTACCACCTATCAGTGCCACCTCTCAGTACCACCTATCAGTGCTGCCCATCAATACCACCTATCAGTGCCACCTCTCAGTACCACCTATCAGTGCCACCTATCAGTACCACCTATCAGTGCTGCCCATCAGAACCACCTATCAGTGCCACCTCTCAGTACCACCTATCAGTGCCACCTCTCAGTACCACCTATGAGTGCTGCCCATCAGTACCACCTATCAGTGCCACCTATCAGTACCCCTAAGTGCCACCTATCAGTGCTGCCCATCAGTGCCACATATCAGTGCCCATCTGTAACGCCCATCAGTGCCCACCAGAAAAATTACTTATTTACAAAATTTTATACCAGAAACTAAGAAAAACTTTTTTTTTTTGAAAACTTTCAGTCTTTTTTTTTTTTTTCACAAAACTTTCAGTCTGTACTGTAATTGTCATTCAAAGTATGAGAGCGCGGAAAGCTGAACATTGGGCAGGAAGGGGGAGGGGAGTGCCCAGTATTGAAGGGGTTAAAGTGTAACTAAAGACAAAACCTTTAAAAATGAAGTAAGGGAGGGTTAGAGCCCCTTTGGTTATTTGTTTGCCATCTGTGTCCCATTCTGTCCCACGGCCAAAACACTGAGAGGAAATCTCTCCAGATCTCGTGTCCCCAATGGAAGATTCCCCTCTGTTCCTGTTCTGGTGACAACCCAACATTTCTGATTATTTTGTACTTTTTTGGTAATAATGAAAAATTGGAGAACTAGAGAGGGTGGATCTCAGGGGCACAGACAGAAATAAAAACTGTCAGGGATTCTAATCCATCTCTACGCTATAAAAGTTTAAATAAAGTTTTGCCTGTGTGGTGACAAGGTTATACATTCCCCGAGGGGGGGGGGGGGGGATGGAGTTTGGTGACATCACACAGAAAACATTTACAGTAACAAAGGTCACTTGACGGAAAAAATCTGTGTAGAAATATGTGAAGAATGTCGTTTAGTCTTCCCAGAAATAATATGAGACAGCAAAATGTCACGCAGGTGTGTCCTCCGATACGTGTCCTCCAATACGTGTCCACCGATACGTGTCCACCGATACGTGTCCTCCGATACGTGTCCTCCGATATGTGTCCTCCGATACGTGTCCACCGATACGTGTCCTCCGATACCTGTCCTCCGATACCTGTCCTCCGATACGTGTTCTCCGATACGTGTCCACCGATACGTGTCCTCCGATACGTGTCCTCCGATAGGTGTCCTCCGATACGTGTCAACCGATACGTGTCCTCCGATACGTGTCCACCGATACGTGTCCTCCGATACGTGTCCTCCGATACGTGTCCTCCGATACGTGTCAACCAATACGTGTCCTCCGATACGTGTCCACCGATACGTGTCCTCCGATACGTGTCCTCCGATACGTGTCCTCCGATATGTGTCCTCCGATACGTGTCCACCAATACGTGTCCTCCGATACCTGTCCTCCGGTACCTGTCCTCCGATACGTGTCCTCCGATACGTGTCCTCCGATACGTGCCCTCCGATACGTGTCCTCCGATACGTGTCCTCCGATACGTGTCCTCCGATACGTGTCCTCCGATACGTGTCCACCGATACGTGTCCTCCGATACCTGTCCTCCGATACGTGTCCACCGATATGTGTCCTCCGATACGTGTCCACCGATACGTGTCCTCCGATACGTGTCCTCCGATACGTGTCCTCCGATACGATACGTGTCCTCCGATACGTGTCCTCCGATACGTGTCATCCGATTCGTGTCCTCCGATACGTGTCCTCCGATACGTGCCCTCCGATACGTGTCCTCCGATACGTGTCCTCCGATACGTGTCCTCCGTTACGTGTCCTCCGATACGTGTCCACCGATACGTGTCCTCCGATACCTGTCCACCGATACGTGTCCACCGATACGTGTCCACCGATACGTGTCCTCCGATACGTGTCCACCGATATGTGTCCTCCGATACGTGTCCACCGATACGTGTCCGACCTGTCCTCCGATACGTGTCCTCCGATACATGTCCTCCGATACGTGTCCACCAATACGTGTCCTCCGATACGTGTCCTCCGATACGTGTGATACGTGTCCTCCGATACGTGTCCTCCGATACGTGCCTCCGATACGTGTCCACCGATACGTGTCCTCCGATACGTATCCTCCGATACGTGTCCTCCGATACGTGTCAACCGATACGTGTCCTCCGATACCTGTCCTCCGATACGTGTCCACCGATATGTGTCCTCCGATACGTGTCCTCCGATACGTGTCCACCGATACGTGTCCTCCGATACGTGTCCTCCGATACGTGTCCTCCGATACGTGTCAACCGATACGTGTCCTCCGATACGTGTCCTCCGATACCTGTCCTCCGATACCTGTCCTCCGATACGTGTCCTCCGATACGTGTCCTCCGTTACGTGTCCTCCGATACGTGTCCACCGATACGTGTCCTCCGATACGTGTCCTCCGATACGTGTCCTTCCCGGTGTCACAGCAGATCACATGACAGTTGTAAACATTGGATGGCTTCCTTTACTGCCCTCCATTGTGTACAATGGTGTGATTGGCCAATGTGATCACATGGTACAGACAGGGCCAATCACAACCCATTTGTACCACGTGATCAGCTCTTCTGGGAAGGCCGTCCACAAGGTTTAGGAGGGTGTCTATGGGAAGGTTTGTCCCAATACTTTTGGGAATATAGTGTGTGTTTGAACTGACCCCACAGGTTTCTGACAGTTTGGTAAAACCGCAGCCCAAGTGCCTATTCTTTTGCCAAGTTCACCAAACCTGCCATTGAATGGAACCCGTGGAGATCCTCCCATGACTATTGCCCGGTGAAGAAGCTGATGAAGTGCTGGTGACACCACAAAGGGTTAAGGTGGGGGAGGTGGCCCCAGGAAGGGTTAAAATGCGGCGGTGGCCCCAGGAAGGGTTAATGCATGGCGGTGGCCCCAGGAAGGGTTAAGGACGCGGCGTGGCCCCAGGAAGGGTTAAGGTGCGGCGGTGGCCCCAGGAAGGGTTAAGGTGCGGCGGTGGCCCCAGGAAGGGTTAAGGTGCGGCGGTGGCCCCAGGAAGGGTTAAGGACGCGGCGGTGGCCCCAGGAAGGGTGGCCCCAGGAAGGGTTAAGGTGCGGCGGTGGCCCCAGGAAGGGTTAATGCACGGCGGTGGCCCCAGGAAGGGTTAAGGCGGTGGCCCCAGGAAGCGTTAATGCACGGCGGTGGCCCCAGGAAGGGTTAATGCACGGCGGTGGCCCCAGGAAGGGTTAAGGCAGTGGCCCCAGGAAGGGTTAATGCGCGGCGGTGGCCCCAGGAAGGGTTAATGCACGGCGGTGGCCCCAGGAAGGGTTAAGGCGCGGTGGTGGCCCCAGGAAGGGTTAAGGACGTGGTGGTGGCCCCAGGAAGGGTTAAGGCGGTGGCCCCATGAAGGGTTAATGCACGGCGTGGCCCCAGGAAGGGTTAAGGCGGTGGCGGTGGCCCCAGGAAGGGATAAGGTGCGGCGGTGGCCCCAGGAAGGGTTAAGGCGGTGGTGGTGGCCCCAGGAAGGGTTAAGGACGCGGCGGTAACCCCAGGAAGGGTTAAGGCACGGTGGTGGCCCCAGGAAGGGTTAAGGCACGGCGGTGGCCCCAGGAAGGGTTAAGGCGGTGGTGGTGGCCCCAGGAAGGGTTAAGGACGCGGCGGTAACCCCAGGAAGGGTTAAGGCGTGGTGGTGGCCCCAGGAAGGGTTAATGCACGGCGGTAACCCCAGGAAGGGTTAAGGCACGGTGGTGGCCCCAGGAAGGGTTAATGCACGGCGGTGGCCCCAGGAAGGGTTAAAATGCGGCGGTGGCCCCAGGAAAGATTAAGGCACGGTGGTGGCCCTAGGAAGGGTTAATGCACGGCGGTGGCCCCAGGAAGGGTTAAGGCGTGGCGGTGGCCCCAGTTAGGTGGCATCTGAGGGGCACTTGAGGCTGAAGTGGCACTTTTATCTCCGATTGGAGAACAGACAGACTCCGGGGGTCTGCGGGGGGGGGGGGGGGGGGATCTCCGATAGGTGGGGGGGGGGCGCTCTTCTTCCTTCTTCTTGGTGCTTCTGGTTTTTGTCTTCTGCCCCGACTATTAAAACGAGACACCTAAATATTTGCCCATCCCCCCGCTACCTGCGTACATTTCATGGTATATTCCCTGTAAACATTCGCCTTCCCGTCCTGAGCGATCATCAATTCCGGACAGGATGTGACACGGCGCGGCGGAGCGGCTCCGATACATCACAGCGCGCTGCTCTAAACAAAGTGACTTGTTTTCCTTTTGGGAAATAATTTAGGGCCGTGCCAGTGGGAGGTCAGCCAACCGCGGGCGGTGAAATGCCACCCATCTTCACAGCCGACCTCTGCGGGCGAATCGCAGGAGAGAATCGCGCTTTAGGTGTATCGGAAACAACTGGTGAGTGTCAGCCGGGCGCAGGACCCCTCCCCCCCCCCTCCGTACTGTAAATCTATAGGAGGAAACTCACTCCATAAAGAGGACCTGTCACTGCCCACGCCATTTTGTTCATCCCTCGTGATAGCAATAAAGTTGATCCAAACTACATTTTTTTTAAATGTCTATTTCTGACACTTGTTTATAAAAATCTGTATTTTTTGCTAAAAAATGACTAAGAAACCCCAAACATGATATATGGATTTTTTTAGCAGAGACCAGAAGGGGGTCTCAAACTGGCGGCCCTACAGCTGTTGCGGAACTACAAGTCCCATCATGCCTCTGCCTGTGGGGAGTCATGCTTGTAACGGTCAGCCTTGCAATGCCTCATGGGACTTGTAGTTTTGCAGTAGCTGGGGGGGGGCCGCCAGTTTGCGACCCCTCGTACACACGGATCGATTGTTGGCGGGGGATTGTCTGCTGTCCTAAAATCTGACCGTTAGTACGCTACATCAGACAATTGTTGTCCAACTTTCTGCCCACAAATCTTGGATGGCAGTCTAGTAAGTTTTCGGCGGTTTGACGTCAGATTTTCGTATGGTCAGTACACAAGTCCGTCACACAAATGTGGAAAGTACAAACACACATGATCGGAATCAATGCGCATCAAACACGAAAGGGGCCCAAAGGGTGGCGCTCAAGAGCTGAAATTCCTCGCAGTACGTCACGACGTTGGTGTTTGTGGCACGACAATTGTGTAACGTTATGCCCCGTACACACGGTCGGATTTTCCAACGGAAAATGTTTTGATAGGAGATTGTTGTTGGAAATTCCGTGTGTAGGGGGCGTTAGTATGAAGACAAGATCCCGGCACACACCCTGAAGACAAAAATCCGGCGCTCGGTTGGCCGACAATCGTACCGCGATTTTTTTCTGGGGGGAAAATACACTTTTTTGAATTCAAAAATAAGACCAAAGTAAAGTGAGTAAAGTGAGCCCATCAGCCCAATTCTATTTTATATTATGAAAGATAATTTTACGCCAAGTAAATTGATACCCAACATGCCGCGCTTCAAAGTTGCGCCCGCTCGTGGAAGTTTGCACTTAAAAATCTCCATTGGCGACGTTTAAAAATTTCTACAGATTACCAGTTTAGAGTTACAGAGGAGGTCTAGTGATAGAATTATTGCTCTCACTCTAACAATCGCGGCGATACCTCACATGTGGTTTGATCGCCGTTTACATATGCGGGCGCTACTCACATACGCATTCACTTCTGCGCGTGAGCTCGGCGGGACGGGGCGCTTTACTTTTTTTTTTTTCTTATTTATTTCACTTTTTTTTTTTTTTTATGCACTGTCCCTTTAAAAAAAAAATGTAAAATGTGGCCCTGGACTTCATCCAGAACGGCCCACTTTATTTTTACAAACGCGCACAAATACAGGCGGCCAATAACCCAGAGTTCCCAACCGACCCCAGGCCTTGGGACTCGGGGCTAATAATAATCATTGGTAATACGGAGACCCAGAGCTTTTTGGGGACCCACTCGGGTGAGGGAGTATATGACCAGGTGAGGGGGTATATGACCAGGTAGGGGGGTATATGACCAGGTGTGGGGGTATATGACTAGGTAGGGGGGTATATGACTAGGTAGGGGGGTATATGACCAGGTGAGGGGGTATATGATCCAGTAGGGGGGTATATGACCAGGTGGGGGGTATATGACCAGGTGGGGGGTATATGACCAGGTGGGGGGGGGGGCATATGACCAGATAGGGGGGTATATGACCAGGTGGGGTGGGTATATGACCAGGTGAGGGGGTATATGACCAGGTGAGGGGGTATTTGTCCAGGTGAGGGGGTATAGGTGAGGGGGTATATGACCAGGTGAGGGGGTATATGACCAGGTGAGGGGGTATATTACCAGGTAGGGGGGTATATGACCAGGTGAGGGGGAATATCACCAGGTGAGGGGGTAGATGACCAGGTGAGGGGGTATAAGACCAGGTAGGGGTGTATATCACCAGGTGAGGGGGTATATGACTAGGTGGGGGGGTATATGACCAGGTAGGAGGTATATGACCAGGTGAGGGGGTATATGACCAGGTAGGGGGAGTATATGACCAGGTAGGGGGGTATATGACCAGGTGGGGGGTATATGACTAGGTGGGGGGGTATATGACCAGGTATGGGGGTATATGACCAGGTGGGGGGTATATGACCAGGTGAGGGGGTATATGACCAGGTGAGGGGGTATATGACCAGGTGAGGGGGTATATGACCAGGTGAGGGGGTATATGACCAGGTAGGGAGGTATATGACAAGGTGGGGGGGGGGTATATGACCAGGTGGGGGGTATATGACTAGGTAGGGGGGTATATGACTAGGTAGGGGGGTATATGACCAGGTGAGGGGGAATATCACCAGGTGAGGGGGTATATGACCAGGTGAGGGGGTATAAGACCAGTTAGGGGTGTATATGACCAGGTGAGGGGGTAAATGACTAGGTGGGGGGGTATATGACCAGGTAGGGGGTATATGACCAGGTGAGGGGGTATATGACCAGGTAGGGGGAGTATATGACCAGGTAGGGGGGTATATGACCAGGTGGGGGATATATGACTAGGTGAGGGGGTATATGACCAGGTGAGGGGGTATATGACCAGGTGAGGGGGTATATGACCAGGTGAGGGGGTATATGACCAGGTGAGGGGGTATATGACCAGGTGGGGGGGTATATGACCAGGTGGGGGGGTATATGACCAGGTAGGGGGGTATATGACCAGGTGAGGGGGTATATGACCAGGTGAGGGGGTATATGACCAGGTGAGGGGGTATATGACCAGGTGGGGGGTATATGACCAGGTAGGGGGATTTATGACCAGGTAGGGGGGTATATGACCAGGTAGGGGGGTATATGACCAGGTAGGGGGGTATATGACCAGGTAGGGGTGTATATGACCAGGTGAGGGGGTATATCACCAGGTGAGGGGGTAGATGACCAGGTGAGGGGGTATAAGACCAGTTAGGGGTGTATATCACCAGGTGAGGGGGTATATGACCAGGTAGGGGGTATATGACCAGGTGAGGGGATATATGACCAGGTGAGGGGGTATATGACTAGGTGAGGGGGTATATGACTAGGTGAGGGGGTATATAAACAGGTAGGGGGGTATATGACCAGGTGAGGGTATATATGACTAGGTGAGGGGGTATATGACCAGGTGAGGGGGTATATGACCAGGTAGGGGGGTATATGACCAGGTGAGGGGGTATATGACCAGGTAGGGGGGTATATGACCAGGTGGGGGTATATGACCAGGTAGGGGGGTACATGACCAGGTGGGGTGGGTAAATGACCAGGTGAGGGGGGTTTATGTCCAGGTTAGGGGGTATAGGTGAGGGGGTATATGACCAGGTTGGGTGAGTATATGACCAGGTGAGAGGTTATATGACCAGGTAGGGTGTATATGACCAGGTGAGGGGGTATATCACCAGGTGAGGGGGTAGATGACCAGGTGAGGGGGTATATGACCAGGTAGGGAGGTATATGACCAGGTGAGGGGGTATATGACCAGGTAGGGGGAGTATATGACCAGGTAGGGGGGTATAAGACCAGTTAGGGGTGTATATCACCAGGTGAGGGGGTAAATGACTAGGTGGGGGGGTATATGACCAGGTAGGGGGTATATGACCAGGTGAGGGGGTATATGACCAGGTAGGGGGAGTATATGACCAGGTAGGGGGGTATATGACCAGGTGGGGGATATATGACTAGGTGAGGGGGTATATGACCAGGTGAGGGGGTATATGACCAGGTGAGGGGGTATATGACCAGGTGAGGGGGGTATATGACCAGGTGAGGGGGTATATGACTAGGTGGGGGGTATATGACCAGGTAGGGGGGTATACGACCAGGTGAGGGGGTATATGACCAGGTGAGGGGTATATGACCAGGTGAGGGGGTATATGACCAGGTGGGGGGTATATGACCAGGTAGGGGGATTTATGACCAGGTAGGGGGGTATATGACCAGGTAGGGGGGTATATGACCAGGTAGGGGGGTATATGACCAGGTAGGGTGTATATGACCAGGTGAGGGGGTATATCACCAGGTGAGGGGGTAGATGACCAGGTGAGGGGGTATAAGACCAGTTAGGGGTGTATATCACCAGGTGAGGGGGTATATGACCAGGTAGGGGATATATGACCAGGTGAGGGGGTATATGACTAGGTGAGGGGGTATATGACTAGGTGAGGGGGTATATAAACAGGTAGGGGGGTATATGACCAGGTGAGGGTATATATGACTAGGTGAGGGGGTATATGACCAGGTGAGGGGGTATATGACCAGGTAGGGGGGTATATGACCAGGTGAGGGGGTATATGACCAGGTAGGGGGGTATATGACCAGGTGGGGGTATATGACCAGGTAGGGGGGTACATGACCAGGTGGGGTGGGTAAATGACCAGGTGAGGGGGGTTTATGTCCAGGTTAGGGGGTATAGGTGAGGGGGTATATGACCAGGTTGGGTGAGTATATGACCAGGTGAGAGGTTATATGACCAGGTAGGGTGTATATGACCAGGTGAGGGGGTATATCACCAGGTGAGGGGGTAGATGACCAGGTGAGGGGGTATATGACCAGGTAGGGAGGTATATGACCAGGTGAGGGGGTATATGACCAGGTAGGGGGAGTATATGACCAGGTAGGGGGGTATATAACCAGGTGAGGGGGTATATGACTAGGTGAGGGGGTATATGACTAGGTGAAGGGGTATATGACCAGGTGAGGGGGTATATGACCAGGTAGGGGGGTATATGACCAGGTGAGGGGGTATATGACCAGGTGAGGGGGTATATGACTAGGTGAGGGGGTATATGACCAGGTGAGGGGGTATATGACCAGGTATGGGGGTATATGACCAGGTGAGGGGGTATATGACCAGGTGAGGGGGTATATGACCAGGTAGGGGGTATATGACCAGATGAGGGGGGTATATGACCAGGTGAGGGGGTATATGACTAGGTGAGGGGGTATATGACCAGGCAGGGGGGTATATGACCAGGTGAGGGGGTATTTGACCAGGTAGGGGGAGTATATGACCAGGTAGGGGGTATATGACCAGATGAGGGGGGTATATGACCAGGTGAGGGGGTATATGACTAGGTGAGGGGGTATATGACCAGGTAGGGGGGTATATGACCAGGTAGGGGGTATATGACCAGATGAGGGGGTATATGACCAGGTGAGGGGGTATATGACTAGGTGAGGGGGTATATGACCAGGTAGGGGGTATATGACCAGGTGAGGGGGTATTTGACCAGGTAGGGGGAGTATATGACCAGGTAGGGGGGTATATGACCAGGTGAGGGGGTATATGACCAGGTAGGGGGGTATATGACCAGGTGAGGGGGGTATATGACCAGGTAGGGGGGTATATGACCAGGTAGGGGGGTATATGACCAGGTGGGGGATATATGACTAGGTGAGGGGGTATATGACCAGGTGAGGGGGTATATGACCAGGTGAGGGGGGGTATATGACCAGGTGAGGGGGTATATGACCAGGTGAGGGGGTATATGACCAGGTGAGGGGGTATATGACTAGGTGGGGGGGTATATGACCAGGTAGGGGGGTATACGACCAGGTGAGGGGGTATATGACCAGGTGAGGGGGTATATGACCAGGTGAGGGGTATATGACCAGGTGGGGGGGGTATATGACCAGGTAGGGGGATTTATGACCAGGTAGGGGGGTATATGACCAGGTAGGGGGGTATATGACCAGGTAGGGGGGTATATGACCAGGTAGGGTGTATATGACCAGGTGAGGGGGTATATCACCAGGTGAGGGGGTAGATGACCAGGTGAGGGGGTATAAGACCAGTTAGGGGTGTATATCACCAGGTGAGGGGGTATATGACCAGGTAGGGGATATATGACCAGGTGAGGGGGTATATGACTAGGTGAGGGGGTATATGACTAGGTGAGGGGGTATATAAACAGGTAGGGGGGTATATGACCAGGTGAGGGTATATATGACTAGGTGAGGGGGTATATGACCAGGTGAGGGGGTATATGACCAGGTGGGGGGTATATGACCAGGTGAGGGGGTATATGACCAGGTAGGGGGGTATATGACCAGGTGGGGGTATATGACCAGGTAGGGGGGTACATGACCAGGTGGGGTGGGTAAATGACCAGGTGAGGGGGGTTTATGTCCAGGTTAGGGGGTATAGGTGAGGGGGTATATGACCAGGTTGGGTGAGTATATGACCAGGTGAGAGGTTATATGACCAGGTAGGGTGTATATGACCAGGTGAGGGGGTATATCACCAGGTGAGGGGGTAGATGACCAGGTGAGGGGGTATATGACCAGGTAGGGAGGTATATGACCAGGTGAGGGGGGTATATGACCAGGTAGGGGGAGTATATGACCAGGTAGGGGGGTATATAACCAGGTGAGGGGGTATATGACTAGGTGAGGGGGTATATGACTAGGTGAAGGGGTATATGACCAGGTGAGGGGGGTATATGACCAGGTAGGGGGGTATATGACCAGGTGAGGGGGGTATATGACCAGGTGAGGGGGTATATGACTAGGTGAGGGGGTATATGACCAGGTGAGGGGGTATATGACCAGGTATGGGGGTATATGACCAGGTGAGGGGGTATATGACCAGGTGAGGGGTATATGACCAGGTGGGGGGGGTATATGACCAGATGAGGGGGTATATGACCAGGTGAGGGGGTATATGACTAGGTGAGGGGGTATATGACCAGGCAGGGGGGTATATGACCAGGTGAGGGGGTATTTGACCAGGTAGGGGGAGTATATGACCAGGTAGGGGGGTATATGACCAGATGAGGGGGGTATATGACCAGGTGAGGGGGTATATGACTAGGTGAGGGGGTATATGACCAGGTAGGGGGGTATATGACCAGGTAGGGGGTATATGACCAGATGAGGGGGGTATATGACCAGGTGAGGGGGTATATGACTAGGTGAGGGGGTATATGACCAGGTAGGGGGGTATATGACCAGGTGAGGGGGTATTTGACCAGGTAGGGGGAGTATATGACCAGGTAGGGGGGTATATGACCAGGTGAGGGGGTATATGACCAGGTAGGGGGGTATATGACCAGGTGAGGGGGGTATATGACCAGGTAGGGGGGTATATGACCAGGTAGGGTGTATATGACCAGGTGAGGGGGTATATGACCAGGTGAGGGGGTATATGACCAGTTAGGGGGGTATAAGACCAGGTGATGGGGTATATGACCCGGTGAGGGGGTATATGACCAGGTGAGGGGGTATATGACCAGGTAGGGGGGTATATGACCAGGTGATGGGGTATATGACCCGGTGAGGGGGTATATGACTAGGTGAGGGGGTATATGACCAGGTGAGGGGTATATGACCAGGTGGGGCCGTGGGGGGGGGGGGATCACTTTCTGAGCTTTTTGACCATAGAGCTCTGTAACCAGCTGCCTCCCAATGCCCCGACCCCCGTGATGAGCCTGATAGTACCTCTCTCTCCGGTCCCTCTGTCGGGCAGGGAGGAGAAGTGATCTCAGGAGGGGAAGAAGGATTAGTCTGGTGGAGCTCCTCCAATCCATCTCCCGGCCAGAGGAACAACAGTCCGGTGGTGACAGTGCCAGGTGATCAAACCATTGGGCTCCTCCGATCTCCCAGATTACACTATGGAGTCCTTCCCTCTGAGGCTAAGCAAGCCGTGGCACCGGACCGGAGAAGATTGAGGAGGAGGAGGTGGGAGGAGTTTAGCACTGGGCCTCCTCCGCTATGAATGCTGGGGCCTCACTCTGTGTGTGTGATGTCACTGGTTGCTAGACGCCAGGTGGTAGCTACCAGTTAGTACAATGTAGCTGGTAGGGTGGCTTGCTGTCCAGGAATGAAGGTGCCGCGACTTGGGACAGACTAAAGCCGGCCCACTGAGCCATCAGCCCACTGGGAAAGTCCTGGTGGTCCTGATGGCCAGTACAGGCCTGGGGCTCAGGTAAGTATTGGGGGGGCTGATGTACATAGAATGCATTAAGGGGAAATGCCTCGCAATCTGGCAGCCCAGGAAAGGGGGGAAGGGGGGAAATACTGCTCCTGAACCAACCCGGACCCTCAACGTGGTGGGGGGGGGGGGGAAGCACCTTGTCCCGATGTTGATGGGGATAAAAATCTACCCCCCACAACCCTGGCCCTGGTGGCTGTGGGGGTCTGCCGGTGGGGGGGGGGGCTTATTGGAATCTGAAAGTCCCCCCGTTTGGGTACAGCATCGCACGACCGAACAAAGAGAGTAGCACAGTGCTGAATAGCAAAAATGGCCTGGTCATGAAGGGGGGTAAAATCTTCAGGAGCTCAAGTGGTTAACCGCCCCCCCGACTACCCATCTAAATCCTGACATACAGCCAGAGAGGGCTGTGCACATGGCACAGGGTGGCACAGGGTGCGGCCATGGCAAGTTTAATGCTGCTTGTTGAGATGACAAGTGGCACCGCCCGTCAAACTTACCTATTCAAATGAATGGGACATTGTGATTGGTCCACAGTTTGCGTCACAATAGTCCCCTTCAAACTGAGCTTGGCAAAGAAAAAGGAAAACGGAAAACCGGGCATTCTCCAACTAAAAGCTTTGTGTACAGAGTATCTAACCCACCAAACATGATACATTGAAATTGTAACGAATAAAAACACCAACCAAAGTTCTGACCCCCCCCCCCATAATATCTCTATTACTATTATATACTGATGTGTGATTGGGGGGAGTTGCTGTCCCTTACTGCCTGGAAAGGAAGTCACTGTGTATATTCCAGATAGGGACGCAGCAATAAACATCTGACAGGGAATCAAACCCTCTCTTCTTCATCTAAAAAAAAAAGGAAAACTGCAGGAGAATCTTTAACCACTTGAGCTCCGGAAGGTTTTACAGGTCTCACAACCCGATTCCTGATTGGCCGGGAAGAGAATCAGTGTGAGAATAGTGAATATTCATTGGCTATGGTGACACAACTGGGTGGGCTGGGGGCACACTGCTCTGCGCCCCGAGCCCACCCTTTTTTGAAGCCTATTAGAGCCTCAGGTTCTAATCAGGTGCTTTAACCCCCCCCCCCGCGCCATTGGAATCCATTGTCCGGCGCCCTGCATGTAGATCAGGGGGCCGGACGCATGGATGGGGGGCGGGGTCCGTGAGCCCCTAATGAATGGGCCGCCATTGATTGGTTCTATGCGTTTAAAGAGGGGGAACACATATGTAGGTCATGCGGACATGTAAAAGGTGTTTGTACCACACGTGTGAGTGATCGCCGCGATCGTCAGAGCGAGAACAATAATTCTAGCCCTAGAACTCCTCTGTAACTCTAAACTGGTAACCTGTAAAAAGCGTCGCCTATGGAGATTTTTAGGTGTTATAGTTTTTCGCCATTCCAGGTGCGTGCGCAATTTTAAATCGTGAAATGTTGGGTATCTATATACTCGGCGTGACATCATCTTTTATGTTACAAAAAAATTATGTTATATATTGTGTTTTTTTGCAATAAAATTAATTAAAGTGTATTTTTTCCAAAACAATTGCGTTTAAAAAAAACGCTGTGCAAATACCGTGTGACATAATAAATTGCAACGGCCGCCATTTTATTGTCTAGGGTCTCTGCTAAAAGAAAAAAATATAATGTTTGGGGGTTCTAAGTACATTTCTAGCAACTAAACTTGTTAACATAAAGTGTCAGAAGGAGGTGTGGTCCTAAAGGGGGTGTGGTCTTAAAGGGGGCGTGGTCTTAAAGGGGCTATGCAATGGCTAGTGGGAGGGGCTTCCTGAACACATCCCAGCCCCCTGGCCTCAGCCCTGATGTAAGAAGTCATCTGGATCTTGGGAGGAGTTATGCAATTATCAAAGTTCCTTGATTGGTGGGTGTCAGTGTGGAGGAGGGGCTGTTCCTAGGCAGAGGCTGTACTTGCACACCTGACTGCCCACATGTGATGTTGAGCCTCCATGATTGGAGGAACTGAAATCCAATGAAAGAAAGGGGCGGGTCAGGGACAGGGAAGAGCTAGATGGTGCTAGACGTCCTCCATCCAGGAAATGAGGCGGGGCTCAATCTGATTTGCTGAAGCCCCCAATGCACATTGTGAGCAGCTCACAGTGTGCAGTGAAATCAGAAGAAGCCGTTTCAGTCAAGGAGAGGAGCCGTTACAACTGTGCGAGACTGAAGGGAAGGCCGGAGTTCCACTTTAATGTAAACTGGTGGCCTTTCTAATTTTAGGACATCGGCGGCGGTTGCTGGAGAGATCTGTGAGCTCCCTGATTGGACGGCAGATTGGAATTCCTTCTCCTCGAGTTCTATATCTGGAGCCTCCACATGGAACCTGGCTTGTGTCTCCGGTGATGGAGGTCCCTCGTCTTCGCTGGAATACCGTCGCACCTTTGCTGCAGATTTAGAAAGGGGAAAAAACGTCGTCATAATGGAAAATAAGACAAATAAACACTGAGAATTCTGTCAAGATTCCCATCTATAAATAGAGCTGGAAGGGAAGCGAAGGTTTGCTTTGGCATTCAGGATATTAATGCTGAGAGCGATGCCAACGTCCAACGTTATCAGGAGGACGGGGAGGTATGAAGGGTCTCGGTGATGTCACTGGTCTCTAGTGATTGGATAGGCTGTGTTCTCATGAATATGAAGGGTCTCGGTGATGTCACTGGTCTCTAGTGATTGGATAGGCTGTGTTCTCATGAATATGAAGGGTCTCGGTGATGTCACTGGTCTCTAGTGATTGGATAGGCTGTGTTCTCATGAATATGAAGGGTCTCGGTGATGTCACTGGTCTCTAGTGATTGGATAGGCTGTGTTCTCATGAATATGAAGGGTCTCTGTGATGTCACTGGTCTCTAGTGATTGGATAGGCTGTGTTCTCATGAATATGAAGGGTCTCGGTGATGTCACTGGTCTCTAGTGATGGATAGGCTGTGTTCTCATGAATATGAAGGGTCTCGGTGATGTCACTGGTCTCTAGTGATTGGATAGGCTGTGTTCTCATGAATATGAAGGGTCTCGGTGATGTCACTGGTCTCTAGTGATTGGATAGGCTGTGTTCTCATGAATATGAAGGGTCTCGGTGATGTCACTGGTCTCTAGTGATTGGATAGGCTGTGTTCTCATGAATATGAAGGGTCTCGGTGATGTCACTGGTCTCTAGTGATTGGATAGGCTGTGTTCTCATGAATATGAAGGGTCTCGGTGATGTCACTGGTCTCTAGTGATTGGATAGGCTGTGTTCTCATGAATATGAAGGGTCTCGGTGATGTCACTGGTCTCTAGTGATTGGATAGGCTGTGTTCTCATGAATATGAAGGTCTCGGTGATGTCACTGGTCTCTAGTGATTGGATAGGCTGTGTTCTCATGAATATGAAGGGTCTCGGTGATGTCACTGGTCTCTAGTGATTGGATAGGCTGTGTTCTCATGAATATGAAGGGTCTCGGTGATGTCACTGGTCTCTAGTGATTGGATAGGCTGTGTTCTCATGAATATGAAGGGTCTCGGTGATGTCACTGGTCTCTAGTGATTGGATAGGCTGTGTTCTCATGAATATGAAGGGTCTCGGTGATGTCACTGGTCTCTAGTGATTGGATAGGCTGTGTTCTCATGAATATGAAGGGTCTCGGTGATGTCACTGGTCTCTAGTGATTGGATAGGCTGTGTTCTCATGAATATGAAGGGTCTCGGTGATGTCACTGGTCTCTAGTGATTGGATAGGCTGTGTTCTCATGAATATGAAGGGTCTCGGTGATGTCACTGGTCTCTAGTGATTGGATAGGCTGTGTTCTCATGAATATGAAGGGTCTCGGTGATGTCACTGGTCTCTAGTGATTGGATAGGCTGTGTTCTCATGAATATGAAGGGTCTCGGTGATGTCACTGGTCTCTAGTGATTGGATAGGCTGTGTTCTCATGAATATGAAGGGTCTCGGTGATGTCACTGGTCTCTAGTGATTGGATAGGCTGTGTTCTCATGAATATGAAGGGTCTCGGTGATGTCACTGGTCTCTAGTGATTGGATAGGCTGTGTTCTCATGAATATGAAGGGTCTCGGTGATGTCACTGGTCTCTAGTGATTGGATAGGCTGTGTTCTCATGAATATGAAGGGTCTCGGTGATGTCACTGGTCTCTAGTGATTGGATAGGCTGTGTTCTCATGAATATGAAGGGTCTCGGTGATGTCACTGGTCTCTAGTGATTGGATAGGCTGTGTTCTCATGAATATGAAGGGTCTCGGTGATGTCACTGGTCTCTAGTGATTGGATAGGCTGTGTTCTCATGAATATGAAGGGTCTCGGTGATGTCACTGGTCTCTAGTGATTGGATAGGCTGTGTTCTCATGAATATGAAGGGTCTCGGTGATGTCACTGGTCTCTAGTGATTGGATAGGCTGTGTTCTCATGAATATGAAGGGTCTCGGTGATGTCACTGGTCTCTAGTGATTGGATAGGCTGTGTTCTCATGAATATGAAGGGTCTCGGTGATGTCACTGGTCTCTAGTGATTGGATAGGCTGTGTTCTCATGAATATGAAGGGTCTCGGTGATGTCACTGGTCTCTAGTGATTGGATAGGCTGTGTTCTCATGAATATGAAGGGTCTCGGTGATGTCACTGGTCTCTAGTGATTGGATAGGCTGTGTTCTCATGAATATGAAGGGTCTCGGTGATGTCACTGGTCTCTAGTGATTGGATAGGCTGTGTTCTCATGAATATGAAGGGTCTCGGTGATGTCACTGGTCTCTAGTGATTGGATAGGCTGTGTTCTCATGAATATGAAGGGTCTCGGTGATGTCACTGGTCTCTAGTGATTGGATAGGCTGTGTTCTCATGAATATGAAGGGTCTCGGTGATGTCACTGGTCTCTAGTGATTGGATAGGCTGTGTTCTCATGAATATGAAGGGTCTCGGTGATGTCACTGGTCTCTAGTGATTGGATAGGCTGTGTTCTCATGAATATGAAGGGTCTCGGTGATGTCACTGGTCTCTAGTGATTGGATAGGCTGTGTTCTCATGAATATGAAGGGTCTCGGTGATGTCACTGGTCTCTAGTGATTGGATAGGCTGTGTTCTCATGAATATGAAGGGTCTCGGTGATGTCACTGGTCTCTAGTGATTGGATAGGCTGTGTTCTCATGAATATGAAGGGTCTCGGTGATGTCACTGGTCTCTAGTGATTGGATAGGCTGTGTTCTCATGAATATGAAGGGTCTCGGTGATGTCACTGGTCTCTAGTGATTGGATAGGCTGTGTTCTCATGAATATGAAGGGTCTCGGTGATGTCACTGGTCTCTAGTGATTGGATAGGCTGTGTTCTCATGAATATGAAGGGTCTCGGTGATGTCACTGGTCTCTAGTGATTGGATAGGCTGTGTTCTCATGAATATGAAGGGTCTCGGTGATGTCACTGGTCTCTAGTGATTGGATAGGCTGTGTTCTCATGAATATGAAGGGTCTCGGTGATGTCACTGGTCTCTAGTGATTGGATAGGCTGTGTTCTCATGAATATGAAGGGTCTCGGTGATGTCACTGGTCTCTAGTGATTGGATAGGCTGTGTTCTCATGAATATGAAGGGTCTCGGTGATGTCACTGGTCTCTAGTGATTGGATAGGCTGTGTTCTCATGAATATGAAGGGTCTCGGTGATGTCACTGGTCTCTAGTGATTGGATAGGCTGTGTTCTCATGAATATGAAGGGTCTCGGTGATGTCACTGGTCTCTAGTGATTGGATAGGCTGTGTTCTCATGAATATGAAGGGTCTCGGTGATGTCACTGGTCTCTAGTGATTGGATAGGCTGTGTTCTCATGAATATGAAGGGTCTCGGTGATGTCACTGGTCTCTAGTGATTGGATAGGCTGTGTTCTCATGAATATGAAGGGTCTCGGTGATGTCACTGGTCTCTAGTGATTGGATAGGCTGTGTTCTCATGAATATGAAGGGTCTCGGTGATGTCACTGGTCTCTAGTGATTGGATAGGCTGTGTTCTCATGAATATGAAGGGTCTCGGTGATGTCACTGGTCTCTAGTGATTGGATAGGCTGTGTTCTCATGAATATGAAGGGTCTCGGTGATGTCACTGGTCTCTAGTGATTGGATAGGCTGTGTTCTCATGAATATGAAGGGTCTCGGTGATGTCACTGGTCTCTAGTGATTGGATAGGCTGTGTTCTCATGAATATGAAGGGTCTCGGTGATGTCACTGGTCTCTAGTGATTGGATAGGCTGTGTTCTCATGAATATGAAGGGTCTCGGTGATGTCACTGGTCTCTAGTGATTGGATAGGCTGTGTTCTCATGAATATGAAGGGTCTCGGTGATGTCACTGGTCTCTAGTGATTGGATAGGCTGTGTTCTCATGAATATGAAGGGTCTCGGTGATGTCACTGGTCTCTAGTGATTGGATAGGCTGTGTTCTCATGAATATGAAGGGTCTCGGTGATGTCACTGGTCTCTAGTGATTGGATAGGCTGTGTTCTCATGAATATGAAGGGTCTCGGTGATGTCACTGGTCTCTAGTGATTGGATAGGCTGTGTTCTCATGAATATGAAGGGTCTCGGTGATGTCACTGGTCTCTAGTGATTGGATAGGCTGTGTTCTCATGAATATGAAGGGTCTCGGTGATGTCACTGGTCTCTAGTGATTGGATAGGCTGTGTTCTCATGAATATGAAGGGTCTCGGTGATGTCACTGGTCTCTAGTGATTGGATAGGCTGTGTTCTCATGAATATGAAGGGTCTCGGTGATGTCACTGGTCTCTAGTGATTGGATAGGCTGTGTTCTCATGAATATGAAGGGTCTCGGTGATGTCACTGGTCTCTAGTGATTGGATAGGCTGTGTTCTCATGAATATGAAGGGTCTCGGTGATGTCACTGGTCTCTAGTGATTGGATAGGCTGTGTTCTCATGAATATGAAGGGTCTCGGTGATGTCACTGGTCTCTAGTGATTGGATAGGCTGTGTTCTCATGAATATGAAGGGTCTCGGTGATGTCACTGGTCTCTAGTGATTGGATAGGCTGTGTTCTCATGAATATGAAGGGTCTCGGTGATGTCACTGGTCTCTAGTGATTGGATAGGCTGTGTTCTCATGAATATGAAGGGTCTCGGTGATGTCACTGGTCTCTAGTGATTGGATAGGCTGTGCTCTCATAAGAACCCCAGTGCTTTGTGGGTTCACCTGCTCTGATATTTCACAAAAGCGTCTTTATAAAGAATATAATATTTGTGATTTTCTACCAGATTTAGTGTTCTTTAGGACAATACCAGAGGCGTGTTTATTTCACACATGGAATTTGGTTCCCAGGGTCTGGCCTGGCTGGCAGTGACGAGGTTAAAGGGCTTCCCAATATCGCCCTCACAGTAGTAGAGGAGTGAAGTCAGTTTGTGTAATGTAGGTGGGATGGTCTGTATTTGGGGAGGGTAATTGCTCCAATTCAGAGATTCCCAGACAAGGGGTCAGGACTCTTGTGGGAAAAACTCTGAGATTTCCGTACTCCAGTCACTTCTGTCAGGGTGATAAAAATAGGGGAAAACGATCGGGATGGCGAGGAAGGAGGCAGGGAAAATGTGGGATTTATTCTTATTTAATATTTGTTGATCGTCATTAAATAAATAAACGATATTCCAGGATGATGAAAGGATGAAATGTATGTTTAATTCCAGTATTAAAACTCTCTCCTTCCTGTTCATACGAAATGTAATGAATGATGGAGACCTGGAAATGGAGTCTTTGGTCCCAGATTTACCGATAACGCGACATTCAATATGACAAAAAATAGAAACTCGATGAATGAAATCTGGAAAAAAAAGGAATTTTATGTTATTTTTCTTTTGCAGAACAGCCTGAGAAATGAGAAATGATTGTAAAGTAAACGGCGGTAATCATTAGGTAATCTGATTGGTTGATATAAGATAGTAAAGCTCTGTATATTCCAAAACATGTTCATCTCTACCTCTCCGCCCTTCCCCCAAGTCTGTCTCTTTCTTTCTTTCTTTTTCTTTCTTTCTTTCTTTCTTTCTTTCTTTCTTTCTTTCTTTCTCTCTCTCCCTCTCTTTTTGTCATTCATTGCTTCTTTCTCTCTCCTCATCTATATCTCTCCATCTTTAACTCCTTTCTTCTCCTCTTTCTTCCTTCCTTCTCTCACCCTCCTTCCCTGTCTTTCTGTCCTTCCTTTTCTTTCTCCATCTATCTCTCTCAATCATTCTTTCCTTTCTTCCTCCCTTCTCTGCCTCTCTCTCTTTATCTTTCTTCCTTTCTTTCTTCCTCCCTTCTCTCACTTTCATCTTCCTTCCTCCTCTCTTTCTTGTTCTTCTTCCTTCCTTCTCTCTCTCCATCTTTCTTTCCTTCCTTCCCTTCTCTCTCCCCATCAATCTCTTTCCATCAGTCTTTCCCTTCTTTCATTCTTCCTTCCCTGTCTTTCTGTCCCTCCTTCTTACTCTCTCCCTCATCTATCTTTCCCAGTCATTCTTTCCTTTCTTCCCTTCTTTCAGCTGTCCTTTCTTCTCTCTCTCTCCATCTTTCTGTCCTTGCTTCCTTCCTTTTCTCTTTCTAGCCATCTGTCTCTCTCCATATTTTTATCCTTCCTTTCCTTCTTTCTTCCTCCCCCCCTTTAATCTCCATTTATCTCTCTCTCCAACACTCATTCTTTCTGTGTATCTTTCTTTCCTTCTCTCTCTCATCTTCCTTCCTTTTCTCTCTCTTTCTGTCCTTCCTTCTCTCTTGCACTTTATTTTATTTTTCTATCAATTTGTCTTCCTTCCTTCCTTCCTTCCTTCCTTCCTTCCCTCCTTCCCTTCCTTCCCTCCTTCCTTCCTTCCTTCCTTTCCTTCCTTCCCTTCCTTCCTTCCTTCCTTCCCCTCCTTCCTTTCCTTCCTTCCTTCCTTCCTCCTTCCTTCCTTTCCTTCCCTTCCTTCCTTCCTTCCTTCCTTCCTTCCTTCCTTCCTTCCTTCCTTCCTTCCTTCCTCCTTCCTTCCTTCCCTCCTTCCTTCCTTCCTTCCCTCCTTCCCCTCCTTCCCCCTCCTCCCCTTCCTTCCCTCCTTCCTTCCTTCCTTCCTTCCCTCCTTCCTCCTTCCTTCCTTTCCCTCCTTCCCTCCTTCCTTCCCTCCTTCCTTCCTTCCCTCCCTCCTTCCTTCCTTCCTTCCCTCCTTCCTTCCTTCCTTCCCTCCCTCCTTCCTTCCTTCCATCCTTCCTTCTTTCCCTCCCTCCTTCCTTCCTTCCTTCCTTCCTTCCTTCCCTCCTTCCTTCCTTCCTTCCTTCCTTCCTTCCCTCCTTCCTTCCTTCCTCCCTTCCTTCCTTCCCTTCCTTCCCTCCTTCCCTCCTTCCCTCCTTCCTTCCTTCCTTCCTTCCCTTCCTTCCTCCTTCCTTCCTTCCTTCCTTCCTTCCTTCCCTCCTTCCTTCCTTCCTTCCTTCCCTCCTTCCTTCCTTCATTTTCTCTTTTTCCATCTTTCTCTCTTGTCTTCCTTTCTTCTCTCTTTATGTTTATCTCTCTCTTTCTCTCCATCACTCGCTCCTCTGTGCATCCTTCTTTCCTTCCTTCCTTCTCTCTCTTCTTTCTTTTCTCTTTCTCTCTCTTCTCCTTCTTTCCCCCCTCAATATTTTTGTATTTTACATGAAATGTTCCCAAACACAGGACATGTTCAGAATGATCCGGATGTCAGGTTAGCATCACACAGCAGACACCTCCAGTCGACTTTGCATTTCCTACCAGGTGATCGAAAATCAGCAAAGTTTGTGCTCCCTGCCGATCGGCAAGCCTGAGCTCTGACTCAGTAGTGCTGTGATGGACCTCTGCAGAGAGACCACTGTTTCCACACAAAGAGCAAGTGTCCTTCTCTGCAGCATGCTGGCAGGGGAGAGGCCTTTCTACTATTTCAATTTGAAGTTCACTTGGGTCTTAATAAAACCTCAGCGGCCCTGTCTCAGAGGGGAACAAAATCCGCCATCTGGGAGGAGCCCCCATGTACGATCGCAGTGGACGTCTGCAGAGGTTGCAGAGAGCCATAGACATGGGATGGATTCCTGAGAAGATGGTGATTGGCCCAGAGGGAAGCCTGACTTGTAATGTGACACGTTACAGGAAAATGCGGCATCTTCCCACACTAATCTCCGTACAGACAGGGGTCAGAGGGGGCCATGAATCCTTCCTTATCAGGGGGGGGGAGATACTCCGAGGTGTGTGAGTGACCACACGTTATCTTCCGCCCTGTCCCACAGGAGCTGACAATCAGGCTACCGCCGCAGAGAAAAGAAAAAAATCTATATATATATATATATATACACAGTGGGGGGAAATAACGATCGTCTCCCTGCAGATTGTGTAGTTTTGCCCCCTTACATAGAAATGAAGGTCTATAATTGTTATCATATGATGGAGACAGAATATCAACCAAAATACAGAAAACTCACACAATACAAATCTTATAAATGGAGTTCAGTGAGTAAAATAAGTATTTGATCCCCGACCAACCAACAATAATTCCTCCTCAGGAAGACACATGTACAGGTCCCCCTCCTCAGGAAGACACATGTACAGGTCCCCCTCCTCAGGAAGACACATGTACAGGTCCTCCTCCTCAGGAAGACACGTGTACAGGTCCCCCTCCTCAGGAAGACACATGTACAGGTCCTCCTCCTCAGGAAGACACATGTACAGGTCCCCCTCCTCAGGAAGACACGTGTACAGGTCCTCCTCCTCCTCAGGAAGACACATGTACAGGTCCCCCTCCTCAGGAAGACACATGTACAGGTCCTCCTCCTCAGGAAGACACATGTACAGGTCCCCCCTCCTCAGGAAGACACATGTACAGGTCCCCCTCCTCAGGAAGACACATGTACAGGTCCTCCCCCTCCTCAGGAAGACACATGTACAGGTCCCCCTCCTCAGGAAGACACATGTACAGGTCCCCCTCCTCAGAAGACACATGTACAGGTCCTCCTCCTCAGGAAGACACATGTACAGCTCCTCCTCCTCAGGAAGACACATGTACAGGTCCCCCTCCTCAGGAAGACACATCTACAGGTCCCCTCCTCAGGAAGACACATGTACAGGTCCCTCTCCTCCTCAGGAAGACACATGTACAGGTCCTCCTCCTCAGGAAGACACATGTACAGGTCCTCCTCCTCAGGAAGACACATGTACAGGTCCCCTCCTCAGGAAGACACATGTACAGGTCCTCCTCCTCAGGAAGACACATGTACAGGTCCTCCTCCTCAGGAAGACACATGTACAGGTCCCCCTCTCAGGAAGACACATGTACAGGTCCCCCTCCTCAGGAAGACACATGTACAGGTCCCCTCCTCAGGAAGACACATGTACAGGTCCCCTCCTCAGGAAGACACGTGTACAGGTCCCCCTCCTCAGGAAGACACGTGTACAGGTCCCCCTCCTCAGGAAGACACATGTACAGGTCCCCCCCTCCTCAGGAAGACACATGTACAGGTCCCCCTCCTCAGGAAGACACATGTACAGGTCCCCCTCCTCAGGAAGACACATGTACAGGTCCCCCTCCTCAGGAAGACACATGTACAGGTCCCCCTCCTCAGGAAGACACATGTACAGGTCCCCTCCTCAGGAAGACACATGTACAGGTCCCCCCTCCTCAGGAAGACACATGTACAGGTCCCCCTCCTCAGGAAGACACATGTACAGGTCCTCCTCCTCAGGAAGACACATGTACAGGTCCTCCTCCTCAGGAAGACACATGTACAGGTCCTCCTCCTCAGGAAGACACATGGACAGGTCCCCTCCTCAGGAAGACACACGTACAGGTCCTCCTCCTCAGGAAGACACACGTACAGGTCCCCCTCCTCAGGAAGACACATGTACAGGTCCCCCTCCTCAGGAAGACACATGTACAGGTCCCCCTCCTCAGGAAGACACATGTACAGGTCCCTCCTCAGGAAGACACATGTACAGGTCCCCTCCTCAGAAAGACACGTGTACAGGTCCCCCTCCTCAGGAAGACACATGTACAGGTCCCCCTCCTCAGGAAGACACATGTACAGGTCCCCCTCCTCAGGAAGACACATGTACAGGTCCCCCTCCTCAGGAAGACACATGTACAGGTCCCCTCCTCAGGAAGACACATGTACAGGTCCCCCTCCTCTAGAAGACACATGTACAGGTCCTCCTCCTCAGGAAGACACATGTACAGGTCCCCTCCTCAGGAAGACACATGTACAGGTCCCCTCCTCAGGAAGACACATGTACAGGTCCCCCTCCTCAGGAAGACACGTGTACAGGTCCCCCTCCTCAGGAAGACACATGTACAGGTCCCCCTCCTCAGGAAGACACATGTACAGGTCCCCCTCCTCGGGAAGACACATGTACAGGTCCTCCTCCTCAGGAAGACACATGTACAGGTCCCCCTCCTCGGGAAGACACATGTACAGGTCCCCCTCCTCAGGAAGACACATGTACAGGTCCCCCTCCTCAGGAAGACACATGTACAGGTCCCCCTCCTCAGGAAGACACATGTACAGGTCCCCCTCCTCGGGAAGACACATGTACAGGTCCCCCTCCTCAGGAAGACACATGTACAGGTCCCCCTCCTCAGGAAGACACATGTACAGGTCCCCCCTCCTCAGGAAGACACATGTACAGGTCCTCCTCCTCAGGAAGACACATGTACAGGTCCCCCTCCTCAGGAAGACACATGTACAGGTCCCCCCCTCCTCAGGAAGACACATGTACAGGTCCCCCTCCTCAGGAAGACACATGTACAGGTCCCCCTCCTCAGGAAGACACATGTACAGGTCCTCCCCCTCAGGAAGACACATGTACAGGTCCTCCTCCTCAGGAAGACACATGTACAGGTCCCCCTCCTCAGGAAGACACGTGTACAGGTCCCCCTCCTCAGGAAGACACGTGTACAGGTCCCCCTCCTCAGGAAGACACGTGTACAGGTCCCCCTCCTCAGGAAGACACATGTACAGGTCCCCTCCTCAGGAAGACACATGTACAGGTCCCCCTCCTCAGGAAGACACATGTACAGGTCCTCCTCCTCAGGAAGACACATGTACAGGTCCCCCTCCTCAGGAAGACACATGTACAGGTCCCCCTCCTCAGGAAGACACGTGTACAGGTCCCCCTCCTCAGGAAGACACATGTACAGGTCCCCTCCTCAGGAAGACACATGTACAGGTCCTCCTCCTCTAGAAGACACATGTACAGGTCCCCCTCCTCAGGAAGACACATGTACAGGTCCCCCTCCTCAGGAAGACACATGTACAGGTCCCCCTCCTCAGGAAGACACATGTACAGGTCCACCTCAGGAAGACACATGTACAGGTCCCCTCCTCAGGAAGACACATGTACAGGTCCCTCCTCCTCAGGAAGACATGTACAGGTCCCCCTCCTCGGGAAGACACATGTACAGGTCCTCCTCCTCAGGAAGACACATGTACAGGTCCCCCTCCTCGGGAAGATACATGTACAGGTCCCCCTCCTCAGGAAGACACGTGTACAGGTCCCCCCCTCCTCAGGAAGACACATGTACAGGTCCCCCTCCTCAGGAAGACACGTGTACAGGTCCCCCTCCTCAGGAAGACACATGTACAGGTCCCCCTCCTCAGGAAGACACATGTACAGGTCCCCCTCCTCAGGAAGACACATGTACAGGTCCCCTCCTCAGGAAGACACATGTACAGGTCCTCCTCCTCAGGAAGACACATGTACAGGTCCTCCTCCTCGGGAAGACACCTGTACAGGTCCCCCTCCTCAGGAAGACACGTGTACAGGTCCCTCCTCAGGAAGACACATGTACAGGTCCCCCTCCTCAGGAAGACACATGTACAGGTCCTCCTCCTCAGGAAGACACATGTACAGGTCCCCTCCTCAGGAAGACACATGTACAGGTCCCCCTCCTCAGGAAGACACTTGTACAGGTCCCCCTCCTCAGGAAGACACATGTACAGGTCCCCCATCCTCAGGAAGACACATGTACAGGTCCTCCTCCTCAGGAAGACACATGTACAGGTCCCCCTCCTCGGGAAGACACATGTACAGGTCCCCCTCCTCAGGAAGACACATGTACAGGTCCCCCCTCCTCAGGAAGACACATGTACAGGTCCCCCCTCCTCAGGAAGACACATGTACAGGTCCCCCTCCTCGGGAAGACACATGTACAGGTCCCCCTCCTCGGGAAGACACATGTACAGGTCCCCTCCTCAGGAAGACACATGTACAGGAACGTACAGAAAACGATGTGACAATAAATGTCTTCATGCAATCGCTATCCTTAAATAAAGGACAGGTTTTTTTGCCACGATCGATCGTATTTTCAATATAAATGCCAATATGTCACAATTTCTGCCAGGGTGTGCAAACTTTTGAGCACAGCTGTATATATACACGGTGTATATGGATTGGCTGCAGGAAAAGAGAAGACTGAGAGGCAACAAAACACGGGAGAGATCATCCCATTGGTCAGGATTATAATGAATCAGATCACAGCGTGACGTCACTACTGCATGTGTGAGCGACATAAGAGCCCAGCGCTCCGTCCCCGCGGGAGAAGTGCGTCATTCCCGGGGGGGGCATGCGGGATATTTTTAGCGCGCGTGTTTTAAGCCTGAGCTAAACAAAGATCTAAGTTTAAACTCCTCGCCCTCCCCCCGCCCTCCCGATCCGCCGATTAAAACAGACAGAGAAAAATCAAAATAGAAAGAGAAAGATTCATGGAAAACATTGGAGCTCCGCCTCCCAGACCTGACTGTGATGTCATCACTTGTGTATACAGAACAGATACCGAGAATTACACCCGACATACAGGACAAGAGAAGTAGTACTGTGCAGAGTCCATACATACAGAATAAGAACAGATACCGAGAATTACACCCGACATACAGGGCAAGAGAAGTAGTACTGTGCAGAGTCCATACATACAGAATAAGGACAGATACTGAGAATTACACCCGACATACAAGAGAAGTGGTACTGTGCAGAGTCCATACATACAGAATTAAGCCCCCGTACACACGGTCGGAAAATCCGACCACCAAATCCATCGGATTTGGTCCGACGGATTTAGTCCGACACTGGTGTTGCATACACACGTTGGACAAAGTTGTCGGAAAATCCGATCATTCTGAACGTGGTGACGTTTGTTGCCTACGACGGGACTACGTAGAGGCTAGTAGCCAATAGCTTTGGTCTTGTAATGTGATCTGAGCATTCGTGGCACTTTGTCCGTCGGAATTTGCTACACACGATCGGAATTGGTGTGATCGGACTTTGTTGTCAAAAAATCTATCCAGCAGGAGATAGGACTTTGTCCGTCGGACAATCCGAGGTAAACTGTCCGATGGTGCCTACACACGGTCGGAATTTCCGACAACATTGTCCGATAGGACAGAATCCATCGGAAAATCCGACCGTGTGTATGGGGCTTAAGGACAGATACCGAGAATTACACCCGACATACAGGACAAGAGAAGTAGTACTGTGCAGAGATTGTAGTGGTTGGGATTCCATAGGTAGCGGTGACATTGAGTTTGGTGTTGTACAATAATTCTGGGATGTATCTAAATCTGTTCAGTATTTCCAACACTCTCCAGAATTTTTCACTCTGAAAAGTCCCCTCCCCTCCCCCATCACTTTGTGCCCCTAATGCCCCGGATTGTGCTCAATATTCCACAGTGATTTGTCTCATTTACTTTCCATACTTAGAAGCACTTGTCGGGGGTGGTGTTGGGGGGGGAGGGGCAGGGCAGGACTTAGGGTGGTGGGGGCCCCTGGGCTTGAGTCACTTTCGGGCCCTACCTTCTATACATTACTGTATTTATCGGCCCAAGTTTAGGAGGGAATTTTAAGGGAAAAACTTACATTTAAATGCCCAACAATGCAGCCTTATCAGTGTCCATCTGCAGCCTTGCCCATCCATCTGCAACCTTGCCCAGTGTCATTTGCAGCCTTGCCCCAGTGTCATTTGCAGCCTTCTCATTGCAGTCTTGAAGTTTAAACATGGCGCTGCCGGGATACAGAGTCCTGTGTATTTCGGCGGCTATCGTGTCCTCTCGGCGGCTCTCGTGTCCTCTCGGCGGCTCTCTGCGGCTCTCGGGTCCTCTTGGCGGCTCTCGGGTCGTCTCGCTGTTCCGAGCAGATCCGAGAGTAGCCAAGTGTACTCGGCTCACAGTCACGCCCGGTCCCTGTGTTATGTCCATCATATGGCAGGACTGGGCGTGACTGTGAGCCGAGCCGAGTACACTATGTATCTTGGCGGGGCCCCCTATTGGGCGGGGCCCATGGGCTTGAGCCCAGTCAAGCCCAATGGTAAGTCCTGCCCTGGGGAGGGGGGTCCATACTTAGAAGCACTTGTCGGAGGGGGGGGGTTGTTGGGGGGAGGGGGGGTTCCATACTTGGAAGCACTTGTCGGGGGCGGTGGGGGGAGGGCGGGTTATCTATGTTTTTGGAGCTGGAAGCAGACAAGATTGGGGATTATGGGAATGGGAAGCTCACAGATATGGACGCTCCCGGGAGAGAGTGACAAGTGACAATTCATTGCCATGTACTACGTCTGAATACAACGCCGCTGTCACTGGCAGAGCTATTCAGATAATGACCTCCCAATATATATCAGTCCTACAGAGATTTTCCCTTCCACCCCCGAAGCATTTATTTTGTTGCTTGTTATATATTTTCAAAAAGCAGAGACCCTGGAGAATAAAAAGGGTGATTGTTCCAATTTCTTATTTTTATATCACACAATATTCGCACAGCAATTACATTTCAGTAAAAAAAACACATTAAAGTAAATTTTTTAACTCAGATATTTTGCCCATTTTTTTTTTGGTAAAAAATAAAAGAGGTCGGGTCGAGTAATAGGACACCCGTCATGCCAAGCCCTGAAATTGTGAAACAGACACAACCTTTGGTACCCTAAATCATCTATAGGCGAAGCTTTGAAGCCCCTAAGTCAGGGGTCTCAAGCTACAAGTCCCATCATGCCTCTGCCTGTGGAGTCACGCTTGTAACTGTCGGCCTTGCAATGCATGAACTATATACAGTCCTCAGTATAGGTCCTCTGCTAGCTGCGTTGGGGCCCTTGATGAAAGCTGCTCACAGTGTGGTGGTAATGGGCTGTACACTGTACACTGTAGAGCCTGTACACTGTAGAGCCTGTACACTGTAGAGCCTGTACACTGTACACTGTAGAGCCTGTACACTGTACACTGTAGAGCCTGTACACTGTAGATTGAGGTGCAGCACAAATGGACTGTAAAGTCAGACTGGACACCACAGACTAGACAGGCAGGAGGAGTGGACTATGACTTGGAGGAAATCTATTTCTATTGGATGTCTTAGAACATTTGATATAGAAATATCTGTTTGTTTCTGTAAATGTGTGTAGAATGCATTGTTAGAAGAATTATCCCTTTCACTGCCAAAAGTGTTTTTTTGCAGAGACCCTGGAGAATAAAATAGTGGGAGTTCCATTGTTTTTATATCAAACAACATTAGCGCAAAATTTCAGTAAAAAAGTTCATTTTAGGGCACAGAGACGCAATATATTACCCAGTTTTTTTGGTAAAATCGACAGTACAAGAGAAGGTTGTGTCCAGTAATTAGACATCCAACATGTCAAGTCCTAAAATCACGCGAACCACAAATTTCGGTACCCCAAATCCTCTAAAGGCGATACTTTAGAGGCCCCTCTGATGGTGTATAGGACCAGGTTGTCTCGGCGTACCAATAATGGGCGGGGCCTTGGCTCCTTCTCTCTAACAGATTGGAACAATGCCGACTGTATACGGTGCATATATGGCGGGAAGGCGGCTCTCCTGCACAGGATCCTGTACCTAGAACGTGACCCAGCACTTCCAATAAAACATCCAATAAAATAAAATAAAAAATATAAAATCTAATTTCTTCATAATTACACGCGCTGCTGGCGACTCGCTTCCACTGTGATTGGATAGAGCGGGAGCCAATTCGTTTGGCAGACTCCATGTCGCTATAAATCTCTGATCGCCGTCATTACTAGTATTAATAATGGTGGGGGAGCCACGATACAGGTAGATCGTGGACTGCGGTTTCTTTTTGCGACGGATTGACCACTTTGACCATTGGCTGGCCCTCAGCTGTGGATCTCACAGTGTTGGGGGACCTGGAGGACCGCATGGAGGACTGGACCCCGAGGACCTTTATTTGTTTTTGTTTGAGATGTCGGAGTCCTCTGTGTGTTTTCTTCTTCTACAATCCAAATATACAATCGTTCTAAGTGAAAAGCGGATTACAGGCGGGATTAGCGGACTTAGAGCGCGATTATTTCACTTATTTACATCAGAGCGCCGATTCCCCGTGACTAATGGAGGTTGAGTGAAATATCTGATCTGGGGGTCAGGGGGTCACATAAATAAAAAGTCATTTCACGGGAATTTGTGTCCAAAAATTCCCTAAAAGTTACAGAATTGTTTTTTTTGGGACGGCGGAGCTCCAGATTCACGTTCCTATGTGTGGCCAGTCCAAGAGGACCTGTCATCTGTAATGTTTGGTTGTCTCTTCGTTATGTAAGATTGGCTGTTCTCTGAGAAAACCTGGTGGTCTTGGGAGATAAGCCCCTCCCCCAACCCAAACCCCCACCCTTCCATATGCCGGCTGTTTCCTGTAGTCTATATAGGCTGGGGCGTTCACACATGCGCGCTGACGCACACTATACCACGTTGTATTACCACTTCCCGCCGGGTGGACCTCCATGGAGGACATCCTTGACTCCCTGTCTTGTTTTTTTCAGCCAGCGATTCCCTTTTATATAAAAGTTATCCTAGCGGCTAATTAGGCGCTGGACTGCTTTTACAGGCAACGGGAGGTCCTGGGAGTCCAGAAGCGACTTCATGACGTCACGTCCGGTTCATGGCGACACGCCCGGTTCATGACGTCACACCCAGTTCATGACGTCACGTCCGGTTCATGGCGACACGTCCGGTTCATGGCGACACGCCCGGTTCATGACGTCACACCCAGTTCATGACGTCACGTCCGGTTCATGACGTCACGTCCGGTTCATGGCGGCACGTCAGGTTCATGGCGACACGTCCGGTTCATGGCGTCACGTCCGGTTCATGGCGGCACGCCCGGTTCATGACGTCACGTCAGGTTCATGACGTCACGCCCGGTTCATGACGTCACGTCCGGTTCATGACGTCACGTCCGATTCATGACGTCACGCCCGGTTCATGACGTCAGGTCCGATTCATGGCGACATGCCCGGTTCATGACATCACGCCCGGTTCATGACGTCACGTCCGATTCATGGCGACATGCCCGGTTCATGACGTCACGTCCGGTTCATGACGTCACGCCCGGTTCATGACGTCACGTCCAGTTCATGACGACACGTCCGGTTCATGATGTCACGTCCGGTTCATGACGTCACGTCCGGTTCATGACGTCACGTCCGGTTCTGGTAGATGTAAGGACCACCATGTTTTTGTTCTGGAACGCAGAAGATCAATGTTTTGTTCTCATACTTTCCATTGTAGAGGAGAGATTTGGGGTCCTGTAGACTCCGGGCGTCTCCATGAAGAGGACCTGTCATCCCTTATTTTATTTACTTCATTAAAGGGACAGTGTAAAAATAAACAATAAAATAAATGCAACGTTTTTTTTTTTATTAAAGAGTCCCCCCCCCCCCCCGTTGCTCGTTGCAATAATGAACGCATATGCAGGCCACACCCACATATGTAAACGGTGTTCGCACCACACATGTGAGGTATCGCCGCGAACGCCAGAATGAGAAGAATAATTCCATCACCAGATCTCCTCAGTAACTCTACACTGGTAACCTGTAAACATTTGTAAAGCGTCGCCTATGGAGATTTTTAACCACTTAAATACCGGACACTTTTACCCCCCCCCCCCCCCTTTCCTGCCCAGGCCAATTTTCATCGTTGTCACACTTTGAATGACAATTACGCGGTCATACAACACTGTACAAAAATATCATATCATTTTTTTTCCCATAAATAGAGATTTCTTTGGGTGGTATTTGGCGCTCCAAAATTTAGAAAAAAATCTTTTTTTTTTGTTTTTGTTACAAAACTTTGTAAAAAAGGAAGTTTTCTCCTTCACTGATAAGCCCTGATGATGAGGCACTGATAGGCACTGATAGGGGGCACTGATGGGTGGCACTG
Organism: Lithobates sylvaticus; assembly: GCA_028564925.1. NCBI lineage: Eukaryota > Metazoa > Chordata > Amphibia > Anura > Ranidae > Lithobates > Lithobates sylvaticus. Next base: position 201,644,338 of record CM053037.1, on the reverse strand, counting down.
ATATGTGGCACTGATGGGCACTCATAGGTGGCACTGATAGATGGCACTGGTGGGCACTTATAAGCGGCACTGATGGGTGGCACTGATCAGGAGGCACTGACAGGCAATCACTGATGGGCACAGTGTGCCATCCTAATTGGCACTGATTGACATTCCTTCTTGTCTCACCTGGTGGTCTCCAGTGGGCATCTCAATGGGTCTGCACTAATGATCAATGCCGCTGATTATCAGTGCAGATCCCCCCCGTCAGGAGAGCAGTGGATCAGCTTCTTCTACTTGCGTCTGTCGGCGCAAATAGAGGAAAAGCCAATAAATGCCTCTTCCTGTTTACACTGTGATCAGCTGTGATTGTCTGTGATTGGACACAGCTGATCACATGGTAAAGAGCCCATGTCATAGGCTCTTTACCAGGATCGGAGATGCGGCGTGTCAGACTGACGTCCAGTCAGGATAACTGAACCACTTTTGGGTCGTCATTTTTTTATATGGTGGGAAGTGGTTAAGTATTAGAGTTTGGCGCCATTCCACGGGCGTGCGCAATTTTAAAGCGTGACATGTTAAGTTTCTATTTACTCGACGTAACATCATCTTTTATATTTTACAAAAATAAAAATGGGATTATGTATTGTGTTTTTTTGTGCATTCAGTTTATTTTTTTCCCAAAAAGTTTACGCTGCGTAAATACCGTATGGGATGAAAAATGGCAAAACCACCATTAATTCTCTAGGGCCTCTGCTTTAAAAAAAATATATATATAAATAAATGTTTGGGGGGTTCTAAGTCATTTTCTAGGAAGAAAAACAAACAGATTTTCACAAAAAGTGCCATAAAATGCCGGGTCTGAAAATGACTTTTGAATTGGAATTCCCAATGTGAAATCTTCTCGGTGATTTCGGTGATTGGAATTACATTCATTCTTCTCTTTTGAATTAAATAATTGTTTTTTTAATAAGCGTCTGCAAACACAACGATCGGCTGAAGGATTAGAATGGCCGCATTTGGCTGGCGGAGTGGAGGGCGGCGCTCGGGCGTAATACCATCTGGGAGGCCGGAGAGACGAACGTCTTCACAAGGTGGATTTGCCAATAAAAAAAAAGCCGGATTTCATCCGCAAATCCCCGCCGGGCGGCTTCACTTCTTGGTTCAAGGCCATAACATGCGTTCTGCGTTAGTCCAGAACCACAAAACAATTGAGCGTGGCGAAACGGTTTATTGTTTGGGAGGAATTGATACATTTAAAGATGATTTGTCTTGTTTTTTCCTGAAGTCTGTTTATTCCAAGGAGAGATAATGATGGCCGTGGGATCAATTCATAAAAGATGAGGAACAAACGCAGAGCTATTGCCTATTGGTTTAGGCCCCGATTCACATTTGGCGATTTGGACCTGTGGGCGGAATTGACGCAATTCCAAATCTCGTGGCAATTGGAGCAGAACACTCAACCCATGTTTGGGTGCCGTCCATTCTAAATGGCACCCCAAATGCGGTGCGATTTTACAGAATCGCACTGCAATTGTGGCAAAACGCCAATTTAAAAATCGCATGAAGCTTGTTGGCCAAAAAAGGAGCTCCTTTTGAGTGACATTTTACGCGCATTGAAGGAAATGGGCTGCCCTATGCGTGACGGGCGGAGTTACGTGAAAATCGCCCCCACACACAAAATCGTGAGCGGGAATGGGGCCTTAAAGCTGAGCTCTGGCAAGAAACCTAAAGTAGAACTCCGGGTACAAAATGTTATTTTATGTAAACTCCCCACTTTTGCAAAAAACTCCTTAAAAAAAATTCAAGTTCTACTTACCCTCTCCATGCTCCGATGCCGGGCTTCCTCCTTCTTCTTGTCTTTTTTTGGTGCACAACAAGAGTCATGTCATTCTTCCCATTTCCCATGAGCCCAGCCTGTCATTTACACTCCCTGTAGGGGGCGCAGCATAACACAGGCTCAGATCACAGCGGTTCATAACTCACACACCTCATTATGCTCCGCAAGAATGCCCCCCCCCCCCCACCGTAGCAATAATATTAAGCTGCCATAACATTACCAGTCCAGCAAGAAGGCTGCAGGTCTGTATGAGGCTTTTTGTTAAATAAAAAATACTGCAGGGGGAGGGGCTTTGTGGCGGTGGCAGGTAAGGGGTTAAATGCCGGAAGTGAAATAAATATGCAAACTGTTTGCCTACTAAAATATGTGTGATTCTGTTCAGCCAATCGTGTGATTCTGTTCAGATAATCTTGTGAGTCTGTTCAGCCAATCTTGTGAGTCTGTTCAGCCAATCTTGTGAGTCTGTTCAGCCAATCTTGTGAGTCTGTTCAGCCAATCTTATTATTCTGTTCAGACAATCTTGTGTTTCTGTTCAGCCAATCTTGTGATTCTGTTCAGCCAATCTTGTGATTCTGTTCAGCCAATCTTGTGATTCTGTTCAGCCAATCTTTTGATTTGGTTCAGACAATCTTATGATTCTGTTCAGCCAATCGTGTGATTCTGTTCAGCCAATCTTGTGAGTCTGTTCAGCCAATCTTGTGAGTCTGTTCAGGCAATCTTGTGATTCTGTTCAGCCAATCTTGTGATTCTGTTCAGACAATCTTTTGATTCGGTTCAGACAATCTTTTGATTCGGTTCAGACAATCTTTTGATTCGGTTCAGACAATCTTTTGATTCGGTTCAGACAATCTTATGATTCTGTTCAGCCAATCGTGTGATTCTGTTCAGACAGTCCTGTGATTCTGTTCAGCCAATCTTGTGATTCTGTTCAGACAATCTTATGATTCTGTTCAGACAGTCCTGTGATTCTGTTCAGACAGTCCTGTGATTCTGTTCAGATAATCTTGTGATTCTGTTCAGACAATCTTGTGATTCTGTTCAGACAATCTTGTGATTCTGCTCAGCCAATCTTGTGAGTCTGTTCAGCAAATCTTGTGAGTCTGTTCAGCAAATCTTGTGAGTCTGTTCAGCAAATCTTGTGAGTCTGTTCAGCCAATCTTGTGAGTCTGTTTAGACAATCTTGTGAGCCTGTTCAGCCGATCTTGTGAGTCTGTTCAGCCAATCTTGTGATTCTGCTCAGCCAATCTTGTGATTCTGCTCAGCCAATCTTGTGATTCTGCTCAGCCAATCTTGTGATTCTGCTCAGCCAATCTTGTGATTCTGTTCAGCCAGTCTTGCACAGCACATGGGTGATTACATTAAGCATGTAATGTTTGTTTGACATAACACAATCCTTGTATATAATGTTAACTTTTTAGCTACAGTAACCCTAATATTTTTAACTAACACTGATCGATCAAAGTTGAAAAAGTTTTTAATTTTTTTTCTATAGAGTGTAAGTAAAATAAAATAAATACAATAATATAAATAAAAGAAATGTAAAAAATAAAAGACAAAATCATCAAAAGCAAGCCTTCTTTGTCCTGAAAAAACCCCAATGTTGCTATTTTTGTATCATAAGTAATGACAAAGTTATCACCAAATATACAGACTTATAGCAGAAATAAAAATATTGCTCTATAAATACAATAAAAAATAAAAATGAAATGTATAATAAATACATACAAAAAGGTATCTCCAAGAACAAGCCTTTTTTTTGTCCTGGTAAAATATCGGTATTACTTTATTTTAAGTTAAGCAAAGTTATTACTGAATATACAGACCAAAAACAAAAATAGTAAAATTTTGCTATAAATACCATAACGATAAATAAATAAATGAATGAAAGCCTTATTTCTAAATGTTTGCGCACTCGCTTGTCATTATTCAGCGTGGGAAAACCATAAATATAATTCTTTTTTCCACATTGAGAATTGTATTTGTCGGTAAACTACATTGTGCGCCACACAAGGTTATCCAACAGATTTTTCCAGCTGTAGTAGAACGCTCCCGGGCTGACCTCCTGGAGAAGCCAAATGACTGATTCCCAAATCCCCGTCCATCAGGAGCAGATTGTAGGGAATCCCAGACAAGGGGGGGGAGGGGGGGGGAGGGGTTGGATGTAATATTGCAAAGTTCATTTTTGTTTTGGATGTTAATGATGCCGCGTGTCTCCGGCCGCTCTGAATAAGCAATAAACACATTCCAGGTTCTGAATTCTGTGACTCTCCAATACTCGCCATTCTCTGTAAGATTCTGGTCAATTATATTATATTTAATATACACTATGTTGTCAAAAGTATTGGGACGCCTGCCTTTACACACACATGACCTTCTTCCCAGTCTTAGTCCGGAGGGTTATTGAGTTGGCCCTTTGCAGCTATAACAGCTTCACCTCTTCTGGGAAGGCCGTCCACAAGGTTTAGGAACCCTTAAACCAAACTTTATTACAAATAAAAGCTTTTTTTTTGTTGTTATTATCATTTTTCTTACATTTTTAACATTTCTCTTTATTAATATATTCTCACTAGGGGTTGTCGTCTTCTATCGATGTGCACCTAGAAATACAGCGACATCTATCATTGACATCACTCTGTGTCAGTCAGAGGCCAGTAGTTATAACAGTAGAGAGCAGTGGCGGCCACTCCATAATGCCCCCAAAAAATTCCCCTCCCCTCTACCATATCACCTATTCTAGCACAAACCCCCCAAATCCCCCCTCCTAACACAAATCTTATCCCCCCCATCCCCCCTCCCAACACAAACCCTTCTAAATCACCACTCCTAGCATACCCTCCCAAATTTCCCCTCCTAGAACAATTCTTACCCCCTGTCGCCCCCTAAATTCCCCCTCCCAACACAAATCATCTCCCCCAATCTCTATGTGGCACCCCCTTCCCCACCTCACATGATACCACAATGCCCAGGGCAGCTGCCCCGCCTGCCCACCCCTTGTCTCGGTCCTGATAGTCGAGGAACAAACCAATGGTCAGCAACGGGTGGCAGCAGGAGTGGTAAGAGCGAGACGTAGGCTGGAGGGAGAACAATAATCTGGCAAACAGGAAGTGCTGAGGCATGGCTTAAAGTTGAGGGTTCAAGAAAAGTTAGAGTTCAGGGTTCAAGAAAAACAAGGCGAGATCCGGGGAGCTGTCCAGCATCTCAGGTGGGTCAGCAAAAAGAGAGCTCACCAGACCCAGCAGGGGTCTCAGGTTCAGACCCGGTCCTGACACTTTGTAAACAAAGCCATGTGATCACAGTCCTCAGGGCTGCCCTACTGGTCACATGACAATCTTAGAAAACAAAACCATGTGATGAAATTTGAGGCTAATTTCCACAACATTTCATAATTTCAACATGAAAGCGGTAAATGTCGCAGAAAAATCACCCCACACTGATAGAAGAACACAAATTTCTACATTTTATTAGTATTTCTATTGGAAAATCACAAATAATGTATATTCCTGGCAGCCTGGGATCGATCAGCAGTCTGGGATCGATCAGCAGTCTGGGATCGATCAGCAGTCTGGGATCGATCAGCAGTCTGGGATCGATCAGCCGCCTGGGATCGATCAGCCGTCTGGACCACCATGTGACCTTTTAGCATCAATTAGCAACATAATGCTTGTTTATAAAAACAGTGCGGCTCCTTCTTAATGGAGGGATTAGGAAGGGGCGGAGTCCAGACGTACCACACCCTTATTTTCTCCGTCCCGATGGCTCTTCGCGATGCGGTTTATCCTTTTCCTGTAAAACAGTGTTCTCTGTACAGCACTGCGATATATGTCAGAGCTATATAAATGTATAATAATAATAGTGTGTGACTCTGGGGGGAGGGGACATTAGAGTGTAACCAATTTTTTATATTAACAAAAAATAAAATAATATACAAACATTATTAATAAAAATCATATTTTAACAAAAAAAAATCAACAACTAAAAAAAAACAAGCGTGCTTAAATCAGCAAGTAAAGAAAAAACGTTTCCTGACAAGATAACATAGAAAGAAACATATTTTAATGACAACAAAAAAGAGACAACAAACCCCCAACCTCAACTTCACACAATCCAGGCTAAGAAACCTTTTGAGATTTAATCGCCATCAGGATGCGATTCCAAAACCCCCCCCCCTCCCCCCCACATCACCACCCCTCCCCCACATCATTCACCCTGACTTCCACATCATTCACCCCTCCCCCACATCATTCACCCCTCCCCCCACACAATTCACCTTGCATTCTGCACCAGCCACCCTCATTCCCTAAACCACCTCCTCCACCATCATCCAATCCATCCCTCACTCCACCCCTCGGTGTCTGCCGACCTCCAGCCGCACTTCTGCCACGCCGAGGAGGAGGGGTTGGCACCACCATACATTCTGGTCCAGCACCCTCCACTGCCTTCACTACACTAGGAGAAACAATAGGTGCAGACACAGACTTGACACTGACTGGGAGACCACAGACTGGGGGGACACTGACACCACAGAGGGCCTCACAGACACAGATTCTGATGGGACAGAGACAATAGGATCCCCTGGTACAACCTCCGCCAACCCAGACTCTTCTCTATCCAGACGGAAGAATTCCTCCACCACCAACCTGGCTTATTGTGCAAAGCCTCAGGGCACCGGCTATAAGGGTGACCAACCTTATCACATAGGTTACATTTAATGATGTTACAGTCCCTCGCCAGATGCCCCAGTTCCTGACACAAAGAGCTCTTCTGTTCTGGACATTTAGAGGAGAAATGTCCCCTGACTCCACATTTATGGCACAGCTTAGGTTGACCAGGGTAGAAGGCAGTAATCCTATCTCTACCAATAAAGGCAGAGGAGGGAAAATGCTGGACCACATTCCCACACACACTCAACCTCATTGACACCGACCACCCACCCGTCCAGATTCCTCTATCATCCACAATCTTTTTTAGGGGACACAATGTTTCACTAAACCTCCTCAACCAGAACCCAGAAATCCTCAGGGGGTATAGACTCATTCCTTGTCAGGATAGTCACATTTTTTATCAAGGGCTGTCGTGAGACAACTTTGGGGACAAGCCCCTTCAAGTCCGGCTGGCCCCTATATACATGCTCAAACCGCTCCCAAAACAGATCCAGCAATACTGGACGCACAAATGACAAATCATATTCATACTGATAAGAGCATAAATATCCTCCGCCTTAAATCCCATGGCTAGGATCTTATTCACAACCTCCCTCCTGAAAGGTGGAATACCTCCTCCTTCCCACCTGAGCTGTACCACATTCCTGCGTTCAATGGAAGAAGGTGCGTTAGGTGAAAGTCGCACAACTGGCTCCCTTCCACCACCAGCAGCATGACTTTGTCCCAACACAGCCTTAGCATAACTCCTAACTGGGACAGATGAAACATTAACTGGCTGCATAGGAACCTCTGAAATCTGGTTTGGTAAATTACCCACCACTTGATCCTCCCTCTTCCCCTTCAGCACACCAGTCCCGCTCACCATAGTCCCAGAAGTATCACAGATACCAGCAGTCCCGTCATCAAGTAAAGTCTTCTGTTTAGAAAAAACACCAGCTGTTTCAGCGTTCATACGGCCCTCCTGCTCTGCAGTTTCAATGTTCATGCGACATTCCTGCTCTGCACTGTTAGTGTCCATGTGGGACTCCTCACAGCCAGCTATTCCTGCATTCCCATGATCTTAATCTGATCGGTGGGTGCCACTCAAGGGAGATTCCATTTTTGTAATGGCCTGCAGCAATTCACCATTTTCCTCAACTTCCTTCTCCTCCTGAGATGATCCAGGCTGCTGGGGAGGGAGGGGGGCAGATACTGACTCAGAGACAGGGGTAGTACTGAGGCCACCCTGTGAAGCCACTTCCAGCAAGCACTCCTTTATCATGATCCTCATCTGATGAGTCGGTGCCACTCAAGGGAAGATTCCATTTCTGTAATGGCCTGCAGCAATCCGCCATTTTCCTCAACCTCCTCCTGAGATGACCCAGGCTGCTGGGGAGGGAGGGGGGGCAGATACTGACTCAGACATGACAGATCCTGAGACAGGGGTAGTACTGGGGCCACCATGTGAAGCCACTTCCTTACCCCCCATCCATACTGTCGCCGTTGCTCTGGCATCCACCCTCTGGCTGGTACTGGCACAGGCACTTTCCTTCATCTGTTGGAATCTCTCCTCATTCTCACACTTTTCTCTGAACACACCGCTGCTCTCCTTCAGAGAGGCGACCAACTTCTCCTGCTTTTTCAATGCCTCTTCCAGAGACTTCAGCTTGGAGACTTCCCTCTTACTGTTTCCAGACTTACTATGCAGGGATTTCTTTTTCCTGAGATCTTCTTTCATTACAGCAAGTTTCTGTTCCTCCTTAGCAATGCGGCAAAGTCTGTTCACCACTTTATCCTGGAAGACTGGTAAGGACTCCTCTTGCATAGGGACAGGCCCAGGATCCATTGCAGCTTGAGCACATGGAGTAGGCCTCAGTGCCTCTGGAGAGACTCCACCTTCGTCTTCCCCAACATGGTCCATGCTTGCCTGGGAAAAGCCTGCATGAGAGGCCCCAGGCTTGCTGCTTCTCTCAGCTGAGATCACAGCTGAGAGCAACCTCACAGCAGAGTGAGCCAACAGCACCTGCAGAACAGCACCACCTGGTGGAGAAGCTCCTCTGGTGCAGACACTGATGTGACTGGCTCAGTGTTCTCTGTACAGCACTTTTGACAATATAGTGTATATAAATATATATTAAAATAAAGTCTGTGTTTGATTAATTAGAAGTCCCTGTGGCTCTGGGATGATTCATTTCACTGCTGATGAATATTTTGGCTCTGTATATAAGTGAGATGAATGGATCTCGGTGATCCGGTAATGAAAGGAGTCGCGGGGTTTAGGACTCGGGAAGGTGAGGAGGAGGTGAGACGTCCTTTAAGTCTCCGGGAATTGGAGCGCTTCCTATTGGTCTTTGTTGGGGCCTTGTGGGGGCTGCCAGTTCCCCCCGTTGTGATATTTAGGAGGCTCCATGCAGTCTGATCAGCCTGAGCTGTATATATAATCAATGGAATTACAGATCATCCGAACTTCCTGATAGAACAATCGGCGATTGTGTCTCTCCGCAGATCTACCAACCAAACGTAGCGCTAATCTGTGCCGGTAAAAGTTATTAGGTGTTAAATGTTTTATAAGGTCATAAAATGCTGCCGAATGTGAATATCTTCAGCTGTGCTGAGAAGAAGAAAAGTAAAGGAGGCGTCCTACTAATCGCTGGAAATATTCATTTATTATTTCTGCGTTTCTTGAGTTCTATTTTCTGCAATCATATTTCATATGGAGAGATGTGGACACTAGGGGGAGCTCATCCGATCACCGTCCTTGTCTGTCTTGGCGTGTGAAACACACCCAAAAATGGTGCCAAAAAAAGTGCACAGACATGAAGAGTGACACAAAACGTGCAGCGGGTGTTACCCTGATCGACCACTAGGGAAGGACCTTCGCTCGCCACGCTTTGGGCACGGCCTCGCTTCACTCGCCACGCTTCGGGCACGGCCTCGCTTCACTCGCCACGCTTCGGGCACGGCCTCGCTTCCCTCGCCACGCTTCGGGCACGGCCTCGCTTCCCTCGCCACGCTTCGGGCACGGCCTCGCTTCCCTCGCCACGCTTTGGGCACGGCCTCGCTTCCCTCGCCACGCTTCGGGCACGGCCTCGCTTCCCTCGCCACGCGTTGGGCACGGCCTCGCTTCCCTCGCCACGCTTCGGGCACGGCCTCGCTTCCCTCGCCACGCTTCGGGCACGGCCTCGCTTCCCTCGCCACGCTTCGGGCACGGCCTCGCTTCCCTCGCCACGCTTCGGGCACGGCCTCGCTTCCCTCGCCACGCTTCGGGCACGGCCTCGCTTCCCTCGCCACGCGTTGGGCACGGCCTCGCTTCCCTCGCCACGCTTCGGGCACGGCCTCGCTTCCCTCGCCACGCTTCGGGCACGGCCTCGCTTCCCTCGCCACGCTTCGGGCACGGCCTCGCTTCCCTCGCCACGCTTCGGGCACGGCCTCGCTTCCCTCGCCACGCTTCGGGCACGGCCTCGCTTCCCTCGCCACGCTTCGGGCACGGCCTCGCTTCCCTCGCCACGCTTCGGGCACGGCCTCGCTTCCCTCGCCACGCGTTGGGCACGGCCTCGCTTCCCTCGCCACGCTTCGGGCACGGCCTCGCTTCCCTCGCCACGCTTCGGGCACGGCCTCGCTTCCCTCGCCACGCTTCGGGCACGGCCTCGCTTCCCTCGCCACGCTTCGGGCACGGCCTCGCTTTACTCGTCACGCTTCGGGCACGGCCTCGCTTCCCTCGCCACGCTTCGGGCACGGCCTCGCTTTTCTCGCCACGCTTCGGGCACGGCCTCGCTTTTCTCATCACGCTTCGGGCACGGCCTCGCTTCCCTCACCACGCTTCGGGCACGCCTCGCTTCCCTCGCCACGCTTCGGGCACGGCCTCGCTTCCCTCGCCACGCTTCGGGCACGGCCTCGCTTTTCTCGCCATGCTTCGGGCACGGCCTCGCTTCCCTCGCCACGCTTCGGGCACGGCCTCGCTTCCCTCGCCACGCTTCGGGCACGGCCTCGCTTCACTCGCCACGCTTCGGGCACGGCCTCGCTTCCCTCGCCACGCTTCGGGCACGGCCTCGCTTCACTCGCCACGCTTCGGGCACGGCCTCGCTTCGCTCGCCACGCTTCGGGCACGGCCTCGCTTCGTTCGCCACGCTTCGGGCACGGCCTCGCTTCCCTCGCCACGCTTCGGGCACGGCCTCGCTTCACTCGCCACGCTTCGGGCACGGCCTCGCTTCACTCGCCACGCTTCGGGCACGGCCTCGCTTCACTCGCCACGCTTCGGGCACGGCCTCGCTTTTCTCGTCACGCTTCGGGCACGGCCTCGCTTCCCTCGCCACTTTTCGGGCACGGCCTCGCTTCACTCGCCACGCTTCGGGCACGGCCTCGCTTTTCTCGTCGCGCTTCGGGCACGGCCTCGCTTCCCTCGCCACGCTTCGGGCACGCCTCGCTTCCCTCGCCACGCTTCGGGCACGGCCTCGCTTCCCTTGCCACGCTTCGGGCACGGCCTCGCTTTTCTCGCCACGCTTCGGGCACGGCCTCGCTTCCCTCGCCACGCTTCGGGCACGGCCTCGCTTCCCTCGCCGCGCTTCGGGCACGGCCTCGCTTCCCTCGCCACGCTTCGGGCACGGCCTCGCTTCACTCGCCACGCTTCGGGGCACGGCCTCGCTTTCCTCGCCACGCTTCGGGCACGGCCTCGCTTCACTCGCCACGCTTCGGGCACGGCCTCGCTTCACTCGCCACGCTTCGGGGCACGGCCTCGCTTTCCTCGCCACGCTTCGGGCATGGGCCGAGACCCCCACCAGGACCTGACTATTCTGCTACCTGCCGAGACCCCCGCCGGGACCTGACTACTCTTCTACCTGCCAACTTTATAGTCAGTTGGGGACCAGTGGGGGGTGGGCGGCCAATCATGTGACCACTGTAACAGCCAATCATAGTGATGATCAGGAAGCTGCAATTTAAAGGGGTGCTGGGATGCAGCGGAAGGGTTCAATGTACGGGGGAGGGGCGATGCCGAGCGGCCAATTTGCCGAGGTTTATTTTTTATTGTTTTCTAATTAGTAAAGTTTCTATTGTTTGATGAAGAGATAAAAAGTGAAGAATGAGGATCTGGCGCTCTCTACAACAACATGGAGAACGTAGGCGGGGCCCTCTGTACCCTCGGGGCCCTCTGTACCTGCGGGGCCCCAAACTCCACATCCTGCCCGCTCTGTGCCAGAGAACATCGCCCGGCGTGCAAGTCGCTGCTCGCCCCGCGTACGCAATCCTTCCGCCGCAGCCAAGAAAAGCCCCGAGAAATCTGCAACCTTCCAGCGATACATTCCTCCTCCGATATTACCTAATCTTATAAATGGAGGAAATCCGACAGAGCGGCCGAGCGATGCCGCGAGGAGACACCGGAATATTCCATGTGAGAGACAAAGAGCCGATACATTCACCACCGAGTGAGAAAACACACAGACATTATTCCCAGGAACCGAGAATTGTATGAGAGGTCAGAGCCGATACAGGGGCTGAGACAGGGGCCACTACAGGGGTCGATACAGGGGCCAGTACAGGGGCTGATACAGGGGCTGATACAGGGGCCACTACAGGGGTCGATACAGGGGCCAGTACAGGGGCTGATACAGGGGCTGATACAGGGGCTGATACAGGGGTCGATACAGGGGCCAGTACAGGGGCTGATACAGGGGCCGATACAGGGGCTGATACAGGGGCCACTACAGGGGTCGATACAGGGGCTGATACAGGGACCACTACAGGGGTCGATACAGGGGCTGATACAGGGGCCCCTACAGGGGTCGATACAGGGGCTGATACAGGGGTCGATACAGGGGCTGATACAGGGGCCACTACATGGGTTGATACAGGGGCCAATACAGGGGCTGATACAGGGGCCCCTACAGGGGTCGATACAGGGGCTGATACAGGGGCCACTACATGGGTTGATACAGGGGCCAGTACAGGGGTCGATACAGGGGCTGATACAGGGGCCACTACATGGGTTGATACAGGGGCCACTACATGGGTTGATACAGGGGCCACTACATGGGTTGATACAGGGGCCAGTACAGGGGCTGATACAGGGGCCAGTACAGGGGCTGATACAGGGGCCAGTACAGGGGCTGATACAGGGGCCAGTACAGGGGCTGATACAGGGGCCAGTACAGGGGCTGATACAGGGGCCAGTACAGGGGCTGATACAGGGGCCAGTACAGGGGCTGATACAGGGGCCAGTACAGGGGCTGATACAGGGGCCAGTACAGGGGCTGATACAGGGGCCAGTACAGGGGCTGATACAGGGGCCAATACAGGGGCTGATACAGGGGCCAGTACAGGGGCTGATACAGGGGCCAGTACAGGGGCTGATACAGGGGCCAATACAGGGGCTGATACAGGGGCTGATACAGGGGCCAGTACAGGGGCTGATACAGGGGCCAATACAGGGGCTGATACAGGGGCCAGTACAGGGGCTGATACAGGGGCCGATACAGGGGCCGCTCTGGGCGACGACGAGGAAATATCACTTAGTCTCCAATTAGTTTGCCACAATATCGCAGTTTCTGATCACCACCATTATTAGTAATAAATAAATAAATAAAATCTCCATAAATCTCTCCCGCAGTTTGTAGGGATAACATTTCCATAAACCAATCAATATACAATTATTGGGATTATTTTTTTTTACCAAAAACATGGAGAAGAATAAATATCGGAACAAATTGATGAAGCAATTATTTTTTTTAATTGGATGTTTTATGGCAGAAAGTAAAAATAATAGTTTTTTTTTTTTTTTTGTTTTGTTTTCTAAATTGTCAATTTTTTATTTATAGCGCAAAAAATAAAAACCTCCAGAGGTGATCAAATACCACAAAATAAATCTCTATTTGTGGGAAAAAAAGGACGTCCATTTTATTTGTGTAGAGCGTCACATGACCGCGCAATTGTCAGGTAAAGTAACGCACTGCTGCATCGAAAAAAAATGGCCTGGTCATAAAAGGGGGTAAATCTTCCAGAGGTGAAGTGGTTAATACAGTTACTAATATGATTATAATTTTTTTAGATACAATTTACTAAATCTGGTGCAGCTCTGCATAGAAGCCAATCAGCTTCCAGGTTTTATTGTCAAATCTTCACTGAAGAAGCTGAAGTCAGAATCTGATTGGCTCTCATGCGGTTCCAGTATTTCCCTCATTAGTGTTTTATATTGATGATGAATTCTCATTGATGCCCCCCCCCCCCCCCCGATAGGACGACATTCTGGAAGAGTCTTTGTTTCGGGTGACCCCGATGTATAATTTCGGGGGGGGGGAGGTGGGAAAATGTTGCGGCGCTCGCGGCGTCCTGTAATCCGAATCGCTTTGCATGTCAGATATTGTAAACAATGGGGGGGGAATATTATCAATGAGTCGCCCGCAGGAAAGAAAACACGGCTGCGATCATTTATTTCTATCGGCGGTCCCCGGAGGACTGCGATTTTCTAGATGAGGCGTTTCTATACATTATGTGGGAAAATGAGGCGGGCGGCCCGGGGGGTGGGGGTGGGGGGGGACGGTTCTGGGAGAGTCGGCAGACATGTTCCGGGGGTCGCCTTCTCCTCGGGGCGAGACTCCCACGCAGTCCGGGAATCGCAAAGCACCAGACGTGATGACAGGATTCGTCTGCGACTCGCAACGCGTCCCCTTTAAGAGCTTCACTACAGCTAACGTCCGGGGCGGCCATTAATAAGACCGATGCCCGGGGGAGGGGGGGGTCACCCGCCAGACGTCCCCCATTAAACGCTCCTTAACAACCAGCTCTGTACAGCGCAATTAACCCCTTCCGGACCGCCGCACGCCGATAAACGGCCGCACTTTGAAGAGGGATATCGTCAGCAAATGCCATAACCCCGATCTCCTGTGGTCGGTGGTCCCCTTTCCGATAAAAGTGGTCTCTGTGGCAGATTCACCGCAAGATCCCTTTAATCGGCGGCGGGAGAACCCCCCCCCCCCTCCTCCCAGCGCTCTCCGGTGCTCTCCGCCACTTACGAGAGGCGATCGCGTCCTGTCTCCTGATAGGTATGGAGACGAGTGAAGGGAAGATGCCCCCCCCCCCCCATAACAATGCAAAACTTCACTTCCGCCCACAACTCTTAAAGGGACGTTTTTTATTTTTACATTTTTTCAAATGACAATCTTTTTTCTTTTTTTCTTTTTTTTTTTTATTGCATTTCAGTGTAAATATGAGATGTGACGTCTTATTGACCCCCCGGATCTCACATATAAGAGGACCTGTCATGCTTTTTTTCTATTACAAGGGATGTTTATATTCCTTTTTATAGGAATAAAAGTGACAACATTATTTTTTTAATAGCTCCACCCAAAAAAAAAATATTAAAAGTCATCAGTTACAAATCCTACAAATCCTGCAGCCGCTGAGTTTTACTAATCGGACACTTACCTGTCCCGGGGTGCCCGCGATGTCGGCAGCCAAAGCCGATCAATCGCTTGGCTCTCGGCTGCCCGCGCCGCCATCCTAGGTGAGGGAATCAGGAGGTGAAGCGTTGCAGCCTCACTTCCCGTTTCCCTACTGCGCATGCGCGAGTCGCGCTGCGCGTCCTCACTGGTCCCCACTGTGTTCTGGGACCTGTGTGTTTCCCAGAACACAGCGGGGGTGACTCCCGCGGGGGTCTATGCCCGGAAGTGGGTGTAAATACCAGGTATCTGCACCCCCCCTCCCCCCTGAAAGGTGCCAAATGTGACACCTAAGGTGGGGGGGGGGGTTCTGAAAAGCTGAGGTTCACTTTTTGTGTGACCCTCCGCTATAAATGCTTGTGAAATGTTTAAAAAATATATATATATTTAGATTGTAGTTTAGTTCTCCGCTTTAAGAATTTTTTTTTTTTAAATGCATGAAAATGAGGGTTAAAAAAATGCAAAACGTGCCTGAAAAACGCATCAAACAAAGTCGCATAGATGTGATCCGATGTGACCCGATGTGATCCGATGTGATCCGATGTGATCCGATGTGATCCGATGTGACCCGATGTGACCCGATGTGATCCGATGTGATCCGATGTGACCCGATGTGATCCGATGTGATCCGATGTGATCCGATGTGATCCGATGTGATCCGATGTGACCCGATGTGATCCGATGTGATCCGATGTGACCCGATGTGATCCGATGTGATCCGATGTGATCCGATGTGATCCGATGTGACCCGATGTGATCCGATGTGATCCGATGTGATCCGATGTGACCCGATGTGATCCGATGTGATCCGATGTGACCCGATGTGATCCGATGTGACCCGATGTGACCCGATGTGATCCGATGTGACCCGATGTGATCCGATGTGATCCGATGTGACCCGATGTGATCCGATGTGATCCGATGTGACCCGATGTGATCCGATGTGACCCGATGTGACCCGATGTGATCCGATGTGATCCGATGTGACCCGATGTGACCCGATGTGATCCGATGTGATCCGATGTGATCCGATGTGACCCGATGTGATCCGATGTGATCCGATGTGATCCGATGTGATCCGATGTGACCCGATGTGATCCGATGTGATCCGATGTGATCCGATGTGACCCGATGTGATCCGATGTGATCCGATGTGATCCGATGTGACCCGATGTGATCCGATGTGACCCGATGTGACCCGATGTGATCCGATGTGACCCGATGTGATCCGATGTGATCCGATGTGACCCGATGTGATCCGATGTGACCCGATGTGATCCGATGTGATCCGATGTGACCCGATGTGATCCGATGTGATCCGATGTGACCCGATGTGATCCGATGTGACCCGATGTGATCCGATGTGACCCGATGTGACCCGATGTGATCCGATGTGATCCGATGTGACCCGATGTGATCCGATGTGACCCGATGTGATCCGATGTGACCCGATGTGATCCGATGTGACCCGATGTGATCCGATGTGACCCGATGTGATCCGATGTGACCCGATGCGATCCGATGCGATCCGATGTGATCCGATGTGACCCGATGTGATCCGATGTGACCCGATGTGATCCGATGTGATCCGATGTGACCCGATGTGATCCGATGTGACCCGATGTGACCCGATGTGATCCGATGTGACCCGATGTGATCCGATGTGACCCGATGTGATCCGATGTGACCCGATGTGATCCGATGTGACCCGATGTGATCCGATGTGACCCGATGCGATCCGATGTGATCCGATGTGACCCGATGTGATCCGATGTGATACGATGTGACCCGATGTGATCCGATGTGACCCGATGTGATCCGATGTGACCCGATGTGATCCGATGTGATCCGATGTGACCCGATGTGACCCGATGTGATCCGATGTGACCCGAGACTATATATAGAGATCAGACCGACATGAGGGACAAATGAGGAGGACAGAGGGACAGTTGGGATGGATGGTTTTACGTTGGGATGGATGGTTTAGTTGGGATGGATGGTTGAGTTGGGATCGATGGTTGAGTTGGGATCGATGGTTGAGTTGGGATCGATGGTTTAGTTGGGATCGATGGTTGAGTTGGGATCGATGGTTGAGTTGGGATCGATGGTTGAGTTGGGATCGATGGTTGAGTTGGGATCGATGGTTGAGTTGGGATCGATGGTTTAGTTGGGATCGATGGTTGAGTTGGGATCGATGGTTGAGTTGGGATCGATGGTTTAGTTGGGATCGATGGTTGAGTTGGGATCGATGGTTTAGTTGGGATCGATGGTTGAGTTGGGATCGATGGCTCTTATATAAGATTTAGATGAATGGAATCTCCAATCACTTTGTTTACAAACAGAAGTGATGAGCCGGGAAGAATCATTTCCTGTATATATTGTTTCTTTTCTTATCAATATGCGTTTTGCTGTTGTAAGTTCTGTACATCCTACAGAGGAGGCACATCACAGGAGCGATCGATGAAAGGGAGTTTCAATGTTGACTTTTAGATATGTACAGAAAATTATAGGATATAAAATATATTATACAGGAGTGACATCACCGCCCTCCAGATATAAGATATATTATACAGAGTGACATCACCGCCCTCCAGATATAAGATATATTATACGGTATGTTATATAATATAATACTCGGTGTAGTATATAGAGATATGTGTGGAATACATCGATCGATCGGGGGCTCTTATCTGGTAGAAGCACATATCCTGGGCCCCCCCCGGTACCCCGCCCCCCCCCTCCCCCGACACACTTCTCTCCTCCATACACTCGGCTTATCACTAAACACGCGGCTCCGGTGGCTCCGCCTTTGTGGTGAACTATTTTTATGGTTTCTGTTTCCTGAAAAGCCGCAATGATCAGGAGGGCGGCCTCTCCGCCGAGGACCCCCCTATACCGAGTGCCCCGCCCCCCCTTCCCTCCGCAGAATTAAAGTGCCAACTTCCTGGGGGATTATTCCCGGTGACCCTTCCCAATGATGGGAAGAATCGCTTTGGAACGCGACTTTCTCTGAGAAGTCGGATCGATTCCTGGAAAGTCTCATCCGGCGTCACAAGCGACACTTTAAGGGTCTTTGACATTTTGTTTCGGCCCCTCAAAAAAAAAAATTGGGGTCACCGGAGAAGATAAAATTGGTGGTTATAAGGAAACAATGTATTAGAAATTCCTCCTGCCAATCACCATCCACACTTCAATATTCCATCGATCGTTCTGTGCGATCGATCTCTCCCCATAGGAATAATCACGTAGCTGACAACCCCGGGAATACGAGGGAATTCATGACAAAGCCTCCCAGCGCTGCCGATCAATACAACCAACAATCGTTTTCTTTCCCAGCTGATTGATCTTCATATCGGGTCTCAATCGATGGGAAGGAAGTCATGAATATTCGATCAGGAATTGCGCATTGAACAGATGAGGAGATGGAAGTGTTTATGGCCAACAAACACCATTCTTTATAAATAAATTCACGTGATCGGCGTGTCAATGCGAACTCAACAATCGCCCACCTGCACTGCGGACGGGTTCTCAGAGCACCCCTTACATCAAAGTTCCCCTTTACACCAGAAGCCACAGTGTCCCCCCTTACATCAGAGTTCTCAGTGTTCCCCCTTCCATCAGAGTTCTCAGTGTCCCCCTTCCATCAGAGTTCTCAGTGTTCCCCCTTCCATCAGAGTTCTCAGTGTCCCCCTTCCATCAGAGTTCTCAGTGTCCCCCTTACATCAGAGTTCTCAGTGTCCCCCTTACATCAGAGTTCTCAGTGTCCCCCTTACATCAGAGTTCTCAGTGTCCCCCTTACATCAGAGTTCTCAGTGTCCCCCCTTACATCAGAGTTCTCAGTGTTCCCCCTTCCATCAGAGTTCTCAGTGTTCCCCCCTACATCAGAGTTCTCAGTGTCCCCCCTTCCATCAGAGTTCTCAGTGTCCCCCCTTACATCAGAGTTCTCAGTGTCCCCCTTCCATCAGAGTTCTCAGTGTCCCCCCTTCCATCAGAGTTCTCAGTGTTCCCCCTTACATCAGAGTTCTCAGTGTTCCCCCTTACATCAGAGTTCTCAGTGTTCCCCCTTACATCAGAGTTCTCAGTGTTCCCCCTTACATCAGAGATCTCAGTGTCCCCCCTTACATCAGAGTTCTCAGTGTCCCCCCTTACATCAGAGTTCTCAGTGTTCCCCCTTCCATCAGAGTTCTCAGTGTCCCCCCTTACATCAGAGTTCTCAGTGTTCCCCCTTACATCAGAGTTCTCAGTGTTCCCCCTTACATCAGAGTTCTCAGTGTTCCCCCTTCCATCAGAGTTCTCAGTGTCCCCCCTTACATCAGAGTTCTCAGTGTTCCCCCTTACATCAGAGTTCTCAGTGTTCCCCCTTACATCAGAGTTCTCAGTGTTCCCCCTTACATCAGAGTTCTCAGTGTCCCCCCTTACATCAGAGTTCTCAGTGTTCCCCCTTACATCAGAGTTCTCAGTGTTCCCCCTTCCATCAGAGTTCTCAGTGTCCCCCCTTACATCAGAGTTCTCAGTGTTCCCCCTTACATCAGAGGTCTCAGTGTTCCCCCTTACATCAGAGTTCTCAGTGTTCCCCCTTACATCAGAGATCTCAGTGTTCCCCCTCCCATCAGAGTTCTCAGTGTCCCCCCTTACATCAGAGTTCTCAGTGTTCCCCCTTACATCAGAGTTCTCAGTGTCCCCCCTTACATCAGAGTTCTCAGTGTCCCCCCTTACATCAGAGTTCTCAGTGTTCCCCCTTACATCAGAGATCTCAGTGTCCCCCTTACATCAGAGTTCTCAGTGTTCCCCCTCCCATCAGAGTTCTCAGTGTTCCCCCTTACATCAGAGATCTCAGTGTCCCCCTTACATCAGAGTTCTCAGTGTCCCCCTTACATCAGAGTTCTCAGTGTTCCCCCTTACATCAGAGATCTCAGTGTCCCCCTTACATCAGAGTTCTCAGTGTTCCCCCTTACATCAGAGTTCTCAGTGTTCCCCCTTACATCAGAGTTCTCAGTGTTCCCCCTTACATCAGAGTTCTCAGTGTTCCCCCTTACATCAGGGTTCCCAGAGCATCCCTTATGTCAGAGTCCCCAGAGTTCTCTCTTACATCAGGGTCTGCAGAGTCCCCCCTGACGGTGTAAGGGAATGATTTGAACTCAGATGTAAAGGGGAACTCTGTGGACTCTGATGTAAAGGGGGATTAACCGTGCGCCGCTAAAGTGTTGGCGACCCTATCTCCGCCCCAAACAAATCTCCTGACGCCAAACAAGGCAGATTTGGGCGTTTTTCTGCTTTTTACATCAGTGACCTTTTGACCTGTACATGTTCTGCATGATTCTGAGCATGCGTGGCACTCGGAATTATGTACACACGATCGGAATTTACGTGAACGGATTTTGTTGTCTGAAAATTTTAGATCCAGATCTAAAATTTTGTGTGACGGAAATTCCGATGGAAACAGTACAATGGAGCCGACACACGGTCAGAATTTCTGACAACACGCTCCGATCGCACATTTTCCGTCGGAAAGTCCGATCGTGTGTAGGGGGCATTACGGTGTGCGATGCTCGGCCCCTGACTGATTGATCAGAGAGGACCTGCTGTGCCCAATCACAGCCCAGAGCTCTACAGGGGAGGGATCTGTCAGTTTTGTAGGGATGAGAAATTGAGAGATCATTAGTAAAAAGCAGCACACAGCACACTGCACACTACACACTGCAGACTGCACACTGCACACTACAGACTGCACACTGCACACTGCACACAGCACACTGCACACGGCACACTGCACACTGCACACTGCACACTTCACACTTCACACTTCACACTGCACACTTCACACTTCACACTTCACACTGCACACTGCACACTTCACACTGCACACTTCACACTGCACACTTCACACTGCACACTACAGACTGCAGACTGCACACTGCAGACTGCACACTGCACACTACACACTGCACACGGCACACTGCACACTGCACACTGCACACTTCACACTTCACACTTCACACTGCACACTTCACACTTCACACTTCACACTGCACACTGCACACTTCACACTGCACACTGCACACTGCACACTTCACACTGCACACTGCACACAGCACACTGCACACTGCACACTGCAGACTGCACACTGCAGACTGCACACTGCACACTACACACAGCACACAGCACACTGCACACTGCACACAACACACTGCACACAGCACACTGCACACTGCACACAGCACACTTCATACTGCACACAGCACACTGCACACTTCACACTGCACACAGCACACAGCACACTTCACACTGCACACTGCACACAGCACACTTCATACTTCACACTGCACACAGCACACTGCACACTGCACACTTCATTCTGCACACTGCACACTGCACACTGCACACTGCACACAGCACACAGCACACTGCACACTGCACACTTCACACTGCACACAGCACACACAGCACACTGCACACTGCACACAGCACACTTCACACTGCACACAGCACACAGCACACTTCACACTGCACACAGCACACTTCATACTGCACACAGCACACTGCACACAGCACACTGCACACTTCACACTGCACACAGCACACTACACACTGCACACAGCAGACTGCACACTGCACACTGCACACTACACACTGCACACTGCACACTGCACACAGCAGACTGCACACTACACACTGCACACTGCACACTGCACACAGCACACTTCACACTTCACACTGCACACAGCACACTTCACACTGCACACTTCATACTGCACACTGCACACTGCACACTGCACACAGCACACTGCACACAGCACACTTCATACTGCACACTGCACACAGCACACTGCACACTTCACACTGCACACTGCACACTGCACACAGCACACTACACACTGCACACAGCAGACTGCACACTGCACACTACACACTGCACACTGCACACAGCACACTGCACACTGCACACAGCAGACTGCACACTACACACTGCACACTGCACACTGCACACTTCATACTGCACACAGCACACAGCACACTGCACACTGCACACAGCAGACTGCACACTGCACACTGCACACAGCACACAGCACACTTCACACTGCACACTTCATACTGCACACAGCACACAGCACACAGCACACTGCACACTTCACACTGCACACTTCACACTTCACACTGCACACAGCACACTGCACACTTCATTCTTCATACTGCACACAGCACACTGCACACTTCACACTGCACACAGCACACAGCACACAGCACACTGCACACAGCACACTGCACACTGCACACTTCATTCTTCATACTGCACACAGCACACTGCACACTTCACACTGCACACTGCACACTTTACACAGCACACTGCACACTTCATACTGCACACAGCACACAGCACACAGCACACTGCACACTTCACACTGCACACTGCACACAGCACACAGCACACTGCACACTGCACACAGCACACTGCACACTTCATTCTTCATACTGCACACAGCACACTGCACACTTCACACTGCACACTGCACACAGCACACTGCACACTGCACACTGCACACAGCACACAGCACACTTCACACTGCACACTGCATACTGCACACAGCACACAGCACACAGCACACTGCACACTTCACACTGCACACAGCACACAGCACACAGCACACTGCACACAGCACACTGCACACAGCACACTTCATTCTTCATACTGCACACAGCACACTGCACACTTCACACTGCACACTGCACACTGCACACTGCACACTTTACACAGCACACTACACACAGCACACTGCACACTGCACACTTCACACTGCACACTGCACACTGCACACTTTACACAGCACACTACACACAGCACACTACACACTGCACACGGCACACACATATTACACAGTTAGGCGCATATTTAACCCTTTGATCTCCCTAGATGTTGGCCACTTTTCCTAGCCAGTGTCATTAGTACAGTGACAGTGCATATTTTTAGCACTGATCACTGTATTGGTGTCAATGGCAGTTAGTTCCCCCAGCATCAGTTAGTGTCAGATTGTCCACCGCAATATCGCAGTCCCATTATATGTCGCTGATCGCCACCATTAGTGGTATAAAAAAAAAAACTCCAGTATATATCCCATAGTTTGTATAACTTTCACACAAACCAATCAATATTCACTAATTATAAGTGTTTTCGATCAAAGACAAGGAGCAGAATACATTTTGGCCAAAATTTATGTAGAAATTAGATTATTATTATTATTTTTTGGATGTTTCATAGCAGGAAGTACAGTAAAAAATATTTTTTTTTTTTTCAAAATTTTTGGTCTTTTTTTGTTTATAGCGCAAAAAATATAAATTTTGTTTGGGTACAGCATCGCACGACCGCGCAATCGCCAGTTAAAGTAGCACAGTGGCGAATGGCCTGGTCTTGAAGGGGGTAAAACCTCCCGGATCTGAAGTGTATATTGATCAGGAGACGAGTTCTGCTATAAACTCTTCTTTCGGACCTCCCTTGGGGGCTGATGGGGGGCTTTTGAATTTTGACACAAAGGTCGGACGGCGGTGAGCCGCCATTTTCGAATAGAAGGACGCTGGTTACGTGTGCGGTTTTATTTTTTCTCCTCTCCTGCAAACATCCCGTCTCGGTGATCCGCAAAGGAATTCATAGCTAATTATAGGAAAGCACCCAGGCCCCAATCCAATACGTGCGGCGGGATCGGAAGGCGCGGGACGCGCTCGCTGAGGGGTTTAATGTGGCAGAACGGGCCTGGGAAGAGCGCGGCGTCAGAGGACGCTCAGCAGTCTGGGAAATGCATCTCGAAGGCGTTCCGATATCTCCATGAAGATCTCCCATTCATCCGACTCTGGAAATAATCAGACGTAATTTGGTCTGATGACATCACACTTCAAGGGGAACGGAGGAGTCACATTCACTGCACAGGGCCGGGACAATGACACGGGGTCACCTGACAACCCTTCTAGAATTGAAGGGACTTCCTCTTCAATTCCCAACTCAGGGGACTTCCCCTCCCCTCCCCCAAAACAAATAAGGTGGCAAAGGAGGGGGCTCATTCACACCACCAGCATCGCTTAACCCCTCACCCACCAAGGTATGTTTATAAACTTGGCATTCAAGGAGTTTCTTCAGTCCGCTTGGGAACTGGCTCTAGCCCCCCCCCGCCTAGGCGACACAATTATGGCATTTGAGCAGATGTGCCCACAAGCTGTACCTGGCCTTCAGGTCCTGGCTGAGCCTGTCATTGCATCTGTGCAAATGTCAGGTGTACTGTCACTGGGATGGTGGAGAGGGGGGAGTCAGGTGTACTGTCACTGGAATGGTGGAGAGGGGGGAGTCAGGTGTACTGTCACTGGAATGGTGGATAGGGGGAGTCAGGTGTACTGTCACTGGAATGGTGGAGAGGGGGGAGTCAGGTGTACTGTCACTGGGATGGTGGAGAGGGGGGAGTCAGGTGTACTGTCACTGGAATGGTGGAGAGGGGGGAGTCAGGTGTACTGTCACTGGGATGGTGGAGAGGGGGGAGTCAGGTGTACTGTCACTGGAATGGTGGATAGGGAGGAGTCAGGTGTACTGTCACTGGGATGGTGGAGAGGGGGGAGTCAGGTGTACTGTCACTGGAATGGTGGAGAGGGGGGAGTCAGGTGTACTGTCACTGGAATGGTGGAGAGGGGGGAGTCAGGTGTACTGTCACTGGAATGGTGGAGAGGGGGGAGTCAGGTGTACTGTCACTGGGATGGTGGAGAGGGGGGAGTCAGGTGTACTGTCACTGGAATGGTGGATAGGGGGGAGTCAGGTGTACTGTCACTGGAATGGTGGATAGGGGGGAGTCAGGTGTATTGTCACTGGAATGGTGGAGAGGGGGGAGTCAGGTGTACTGTCACTGGAATGGTGGAGAGGGGGGAGTCAGGTGTACTCTCACTGGAATGGTGGAGAGGGGGGAGTCAGGTGTACTGTCACTGGAATGGTGGAGAGGGGGGAGTCAGGTGTACTGTCACTGGAATAGTGGAGAGGGGGGCGTCAGGTGTACTGTCACTGGGATGGTGGAGAGGGAGGAGTCAGGTGTACTGTCACTGGAATGGTGGATAGGGGGGAGTCAGGTGTACTGTCACTGGAATGGTGGAGAGGGGGGCGTCAGGTGTACTGTCACTGGGATGGTGGAGAGGGGGGAGTCAGGTGTACTGTCACTGGAATGGTGGAGAGGGGGGAGTCAGGTGTACTGTCACTGGGATTGTGGAGAGGGGGGAGTCAGGTGTACTGTCACTGGAATGGTGGATAGGGGAGTCAGGTGTACTGTCACTGGAATGGTGGATAGGGGAGTCAGGTGTATTGTCACTGGAATGGTGGATAGGGGGGAGTCAGGTGTACTGTCACTGGAATGGTGGAGAGGGGGGAGTCAGGTGTACTCTCACTGGAATGGTGGAGAGGGGGGAGTCAGGTGTACTGTCACTGGAATGGTGGAGAGGGGGGAGTCAGGTGTACTGTCACTGGAATAGTGGAGAGGGGGGCGTCAGGTGTACTGTCACTGGGATGGTGGAGAGGGAGGAGTCAGGTGTACTGTCACTGGAATGGTGGATAGGGGGGAGTCAGGTGTACTGTCACTGGAATGGTGGAGAGGGGGGAGTCAGGTGTACTGTCACTGGAATGGTGGATAGGGAGGAGTCAGGTGTACTGTTACTGGAATGGTGGATAGGGGGGAGTCAGGTGTACTGTCACTGGAATGGTGGATAGGGGGGAGTCAGGTGTACTGTCACTGGAATGGTGGATAGGGGGGAGTCAGGTGTACTGTCACTGGAATGGTGGAGAGGGAGGAGTCAGGTGTACTGTCACTGGAATGGTGGACAGGGGTGAGTCAGGTGTACTGTCACTGGGATGGTGGAGAGGGGGGAGTCAGGTGTACTGTCACTGGAATGGTGGAGAGGGGGGAGTCAGGTGTACTGTCACTGGAATGGTGGAGAGGGGGGAGTCAGGTGTACTGTCACTGGAATGGTGGAGAGGGGGGAGTCAGGTGTACTGTCACTGGGATGGTGGAGAGGGGGGAGTCAGGTGTACTGTCACTGGAATGGTGGAGAGGGGGGAGTCAGGTGTACTGTCACTGGAATGGTGGAGAGGGGGGAGTCAGGTGTACTGTCACTGGAATGGTGGAGAGGGGGGAGTCAGGTGTACTGTCACTGGATGGTGGAGAGGGGGGAGTCAGGTGTACTGTCACTGCGATGGTGGAGAGGGGGGAGTCAGGTGTACTGTCACTGGAATGGTGGAGAGGGGGGAGTCAGGTGTACTGTCACTGGAATGGTGGATAGGGAGGAGTCAGGTGTACTGTCACTGGAATGGTGGATAGGGGGGAGTCAGGTGTACTGTCACTGGAATGGTGGATAGGGGGGAGTCAGGTGTACTGTCACTGGCATGGTGGAGAGGGGGGAGTCAGGTGTACTGTCACTGGAATGGTGGAGAGGGGGGAGTCAGGTGTACTGTCACTGGGATGGTGGAGAGGGGGGAGTCAGGTGTACTGTCACTGGGATGGTGGAGAGGGGGGAGTCAGGTGTACTGTCACTGGAATGGTGGAGAGGGGGGAGTCA
The DNA here is from genome assembly GCA_028564925.1 of Lithobates sylvaticus. Classification (NCBI taxonomy): domain Eukaryota; kingdom Metazoa; phylum Chordata; class Amphibia; order Anura; family Ranidae; genus Lithobates; species Lithobates sylvaticus. Next base: position 201,617,882 of record CM053037.1, on the reverse strand, counting down.
GGTGTACTGTCACTGGAATGGTGGAGAGGGGGGAGTCAGGTGTACTGTCACTGGAATGGTGGAGAGGGGGGAGTCAGGTGTACTGTCACTGGAATGGTGGAGAGGGGGGAGTCAGGTGTACTGTCACTGGACTGGTGGAGAGGGGGGGGGTACTGTCACTGGAATGGTGGAGAGGGGGGAGTCAGGTGTACTGTCACTGGAATGGTGGAGAGGGGGGAGTCAGGTGTACTGTCACTGGAATGGTGGAGAGGGGGGAGTCAGGTGTACTGTCACTGGAATGGTGGAGAGGGGGGAGTCAGGTGTACTGTCACTGGAATGGTGGAGAGGGGGGAGTCAGGTGTACTGTCACTGGAATGGTGGAGAGGGGGGAGTCAGGTGTACTGTCACTGGAATGGTGGAGAGGAGGGAGTCAGGTGTACTGTCACTGGGATGGTGGAGAGGGGGGAGTCAGGTGTACTGTCACTGGAATGGTGGAGAGGGGGGAGTCAGGTGTACTGTCACTGGAATGGTGGAGAGGGGGGAGTCAGGTGTACTGTCACTGGAATGGTGGAGAGGGGGGAGTCAGGTGTACTGTCACTGGAATGGTGGAGAGGAGGGAGTCAGGTGTACTGTCACTGGAATGGTGGAGAGGGGGGAGTCAGGTGTACTGTCACTGGAATGGTGGAGAGGAGGGAGTCAGGTGTACTGTCACTGGAATGGTGGAGAGGGGGGAGTCAGGTGTACTGTCACTGGAATGGTGGAGAGGGGGGAGTCAGGTGTACTGTCACTGGAATGGTGGAGAGGGGGGAGTCAGGTGTACTGTCACTGGAATGGTGGAGAGGGGGGAGTCAGGTGTACTGTCACTGGAATGGTGGAGAGGAGGGAGTCAGGTGTACTGTCACTGGAATGGTGGAGAGGAGGGAGTCAGGTGTACTGTCACTGGAATGGTGGAGAGGGGGGAGTCAGGTGTACTGTCACTGGAATGGTGGAGAGGAGGGAGTCAGGTGTACTGTCACTGGGATGGTGGAGAGGGGGGAGTCAGGTGTACTGTCACTGGAATGGTGGAGAGGAGGGAGTCAGGTGTACTGTCACTGGAATGGTGGAGAGGGGGGAGTCAGGTGTACTGTCACTGGAATGGTGGAGAGGGGGGAGTCAGGTGTACTGTCACTGGAATGGTGGAGAGGAGGGAGTCAGGTGTACTGTCACTGGAATGGTGGAGAGGGGGGAGTCAGGTGTACTGTCACTGGAATGGTGGAGAGGAGGGAGTCAGGTGTACTGTCACTGGGATGGTGGAGAGGAGGGAGTCAGGTGTACTGTCACTGGAATGGTGGAGAGGGGGGAGTCAGGTGTACTGTCACTGGAATGGTGGATAGGGGGGAGTCAGGTGTACTGTCACTGGAATGGTGGATAGGGGGGAGTCAGGTGTACTGTCACTGGGATGGTGGAGAGGAGGGAGTCAGGTGTACTGTCACTGGGATGGTGGAGAGGGGGGAGTCAGGTGTACTGTCACTGGAATGGTGGAGAGGAGGGAGTCAGGTGTACTGTCACTGGAATGGTGGAGAGGGGGGAGTCAGGTGTACTGTCACTGGAATGGTGGAGAGGGGGGAGTCAGGTGTACTGTCACTGGAATGGTGGAGAGGAGGGAGTCAGGTGTACTGTCACTGGAATGGTGGAGAGGGGGGAGTCAGGTGTACTGTCACTGGAATGGTGGAGAGGAGGGAGTCAGGTGTACTGTCACTGGGATGGTGGAGAGGAGGGAGTCAGGTGTACTGTCACTGGAATGGTGGAGAGGGGGGAGTCAGGTGTACTGTCACTGGAATGGTGGATAGGGGGGAGTCAGGTGTACTGTCACTGGAATGGTGGATAGGGGGGAGTCAGGTGTACTGTCACTGGGATGGTGGAGAGGAGGGAGTCAGGTGTACTGTCACTGGGATGGTGGAGAGGGGGGAGTCAGTGGGGTGTGTATTTACCCCCCCCCCCCCAAATGAGAATGCTGCTGTCTAAAGTTGTCTCTGTTGCTCCTGCATACATTTTGGACAATTTCATGCTCCCAACTTTGTGGGAGGAGTTTGTGGACGGCCCCTTCCTGTTCTAACATGACTGCCCACCAGAGCGCAGAGCGCAGAGCACAGAGCGCAGAGCGCAGAGCGAGGTCCATGAAGTAATATTCCCCAGTAGCTTCGCAGTGAGTTTTTCAAAGTTTTTTAACGTTTTTGCAATAGCGTTTATTAGCGTTTATTCGTTTTTTGTTTTTTTTTCAATAGATCAAAAATGTTAAAAAACGCTGGTGAGACACGTTTTTGAGCGTTTATCGACGTTTTTGAGCGTTTGGCATTTTTTGTGGTCAGAAAAACGACTCCTGAAAGCGATTTTATGGTGTTGAGAAAGCAGCCCATAAACTCCACTGCTGATAGACATCCAGAAACTTCGGTGTGTGTGGGGGGGGGGGGGGGGTACATAGGATAACATAGAAATGTCTGTGTGTGGGGGGGTACATAGGATAACATAGAGGGGGGTGTAACATCCAAACTCCAAAAAATGTCCGTTTATGAGCCCCAGTGTTCATAGAGCCACAGTGTATATATATATTTCTATATTTTATTTATTTATTTGGAGTGAAGTTATTCCTCTCCCAGAGATCACAATACTCCCCTTTACAATGCCTTCATCTGCTTCATTTTTCTCCTCCAGAAGGACGGCCCCATCGTTGTTCAGGCATCATTCAGGGCCCCCGTCTATTCCTGAGATGACACAATCGTGGGCTGCGATTGGTTACAATGTTGCGGTTCACATTATCCATTATGTCTCAGATTCTGGGAGGGATTATATGGAAATAAGCCGATTGAACTCATCCGGAATAATTTGGTGTCAGTGACACTCCCGGGTGACACCATGATGAAGTCCGGGGGTCTCGGCGAGGGCAGGAAGCTCTGCCATTGGAGGGTTACGTCACCATCCCGTTCTTTTGATCATTTCATTGGAAGCCGTCTCTTTCCCCCGAAACATAATTGAAGATATTTTGGTTCCAAGGAAAAGCAAATCTCATCCTCACATTTTGTGATAAGAAATTCCTCTTCTTCTTCTTCTCTACGGAATTCCCTAGAAGACGTTCCAGAAATGTTTGTTTATATTGGGAGTATTACAGTATATTGGCCAGAGGAGTACATTGGTGTTCGGTAGTGGCTGAAGTAGTACATTAGTGGTCAGTGGGTGGGAGTTGGAGGCGTACACTGGTAGTCAGTACACTCGCAATTTGACCACAAGTGCAGTTGAGGCCACCTTTGCCTTGAGTGTTGACCACAAATGCAGTTGAGGCCACCTATGCCTTGTAAGTTGACCACAAATACAGTTGAGGCCACCTATGCCTTGTAATTTGACCACAACTGCAGTTGAAGCCACCTATGCCTTGAAGGTTGACCACAAGTGCAGTTGAAGCCACCTTTGCCTTGAAGGTTGACCACAAATGCAGTTGAGGCCACCTATGCCTTGTAATTTGACCACAACTGCAGTTGAAGCCATCTTTGCCTTGAAGGTTGACCACAAGTGCAGTTGAAGCCACCTTTGCCTTGAAGGTTGACCACAAATGCAGTTGAGGCCACATTTGCCTTGTAAGTTGACCACAAGTGCAGTTGAAGCCACCTTTGCCTTGTAAGTTGACCACAAATGCAGTTGAGGCCACCTATGCCTTGTAAGTTGACCACAAATGCAGTTGAAGCCACCTATGCCTTGTAAGTTGACCACAAATGCAGTTGAGGCCACCTTTGCCTTGTAATTTGACCACAACTGCAGTTGAAGCCACCTATGCCTTGCAAGTTGACCACAGCTGCCCTATGGCAACCATTCATATACTTAGGGAGGAACTTGATGGTCCTCATGAAGTAGAAAACACAACTGAAATAAGAAACAAAGCAAAAATTTATAGGCACAAAAAATAAATATCATTGTTTAGCAAGATGATGGTGGTGTCTCTTTAATGACCTCGGGCCCCGTACAGCCGTGGTAAGGTGAGGCCACGTGGCTGATGAAGAGAGATGAAGTTTATGACTGATGGTTGTTTAATGAACTTTAGATGGGATGACAAATGTCACAAATGGCGTAAAGCGTGGAAGATGGAGGCCAGATCCTCTATGGATGCCTGGAAGCCGTACATCTTCACCACGACACACGGCTGTGTAAACTGTTTATAGATCCCGGCAGAGACAAAGCAGCCTTCCTGGTGTAAGAGGAGCGAACCCCGCCCCCTCGCTAAGTGCGACCTCTTCACCGTCCTTCTCAATTGTCGCCGTGGCCTCGTGTCCCCCGCCACGGCTCGCTTTCAGCCTGTCAAGCAAATTGATGGCTCAATTATTATTATACAGAGTCGCTGACAAGTAGCAGAGCGCCGCTCCACGCCAAATTCCTTCCAGAAATCAGGAGAAAAAGAAGAAATGATAAATTCAAGATATTTTCTGGGTAAAATAGACAGATATTTACATCAGCGGATCAGCCGGAGAATTTCAAGGCAAGATGGAGGACTTGACAGCGTCATATCTCTTCTGGTGAAGTGCGTGGAGGATGGGCGGCGCGTGTGCATTCCAGGGACTGGATGGGACATAAACTAAAGTAATGCTGTAATGGTGCAGACCGGGGACTCGCTATAATAGGGGGACCAGACACAGCGCCGGGGACAACCAGAGCCCAGGGCGAGGAGAGGAAGAAATGTCCCTGAATCCGTGGTGTCACCAAAAAGAAAAAATGTCCCTGAATCGGTGGTGTCACTAAAAGGAAAAAAATGTCCCTGAATCGGTGGTGTCACTAAAAGGAAAAAAATGTCCCTGAATCGGTGGTGTCACTGAAAGAAAAATATGTCCATGAATCGGTGGTGTCACTTAAAATAAAAAAATGTCCAGGCGTCGGTGGTTTCACCAAAAAGAAAAAATGTCCATAAGTTGGTAGTGTCACTTAAATAGAAAAATTCGGTGGTGTCACTAAAATGAAAAAAAATGACCCTGAGTTTGTGGTATCACTGAAAAGAAAAAAATGTCCTTGACTCAGTTGGTGTTACCAAAAAATAAGTAAAAAATGCCCAGGCGTCAGGGGTGTCACTGAAAGGAAAAATGTCTCTGAGTTGGTGATATCACCGAAAATAAAAAATGTTCTTGAGTTTGTGGTGTCACCAAAAAAGAAAAATGTCCATGCATAGATGGTGTCCTGGAAGAGAAAAAAATGAGTGAGTGGTGTCACTGAAATGAAAAAATTTCCCCCAAATTTATAGTGTCACCAAAAAAAAAATGTCCATGTGTTGGTTTGTGGTGTCGCTAGAAGGAAAAAAAAATTTCTGAGTTTGTATCACTGAAAAGAAAAAATGTCCATAAGTTGGTGGTGTCACTGAAATATAAAAATTTCCCTGATTCAGTGGTGTCACTAAAAGCAAAAAAATGACCCTGAGTTTGTGGTATCACTAAAAAGAAACAAATGTTCTTGACTCGGTGGTGTCACCAAAAAATAAATAAAAAATGTCCAGGCGTCGGTGGTGTCACCAAAAAAGAAAATGTCCATTCATAGATGGTGTCCTGGAAGAGAAAAAAATGAGTGGAATAAGGATCTTGGTGGCAGGATCACCAGGGGGTGTGCCTGGGAAGAGGCGGCAGGTTCCAGTTGCTTGTGTCGGTCACTCAGGCTGGTTGCTGGGCTGAGCACATGAAGGCATTTCCTTCCTCTGCCAGTGATGGCGCCAGTGAGGTACAATGCCGACTCTCTCATTGGACAGGTAGGTTGGCGATCCAATCCGGATTCAGGATTCTCCGACCTCTGAACAATAATCCAGCAAAAAGTACAAATAGAAAAGAGGAAGCGTCTCCGTTCTGCCGGCTCATCGCCCTTCCCGTCCAATCAGCAGCAGCCAGTCGGGATGAGGTCACCTTGTGATTGCCGCACTTCAATTAGGAATAAATGGGAACCTTCGACGTTCCGCAATCAGCGTAATTGTGGCGCAGAGGAAGACTTCCCTCACCTGTCCCTTCTCATTTCATCGTCTCTGCGGGGCCCCGTGTCCCCCAACGCTTCTCATTTCATCGTCTCTGCGGGGCCCCGTGTCCCCCAACGCTTCTCATTTCATCGTCTCTGCGGGGCCCCGTGTCCCCCAACACTTCTCATTTCATCGTCTCTGCGGGGCCCCGTGTCCCCCAACGCTTCTCATTTCATCGTCTCTGCGGGGCCCCGTGTCCCCCAACGCTTCTCATTTCATCGTCTCTGCAGGGCCCCGTGTCCCCCAACGCTTCTCATTTCATCGTCTCTGCTGGGCCCCGTGTCCCCCAACGCTTCTCATTTCATCGTCTCTGCGGGGGCCCCGTGTCCCCCAACGCTTCTCATTTCATCGTCTCTGCGGGGCCCCGTGTCCCCCAACGCTTCTCATTTCATCGTCTCTGCGGGGCCCCGTGTCCCCCAACGCTTCTCATTTCATCGTCTCTGCGGGGGCCCCGTGTCCCCCAACGCTTCTCATTTCATCGTCTCTGCTGGGCCCCGTGTCCCCCAACTCTTCTCATTTCATCGTCTCTGCTGGGCCCCGTGTCCCCCAACGCTTCTCATTTCATCGTCTCTGCTGGGCCCCGTGTCCCCCAACGCTTCTCATTTCATCGTCTCTGCGGGGCCCCGTGTCCCCCAACGCTTCTCATTTCATCGTCTCTGCGGGGGCCCCGTGTCCCCCAACGCTTCTCATTTCATCGTCTCTGCTGGGCCCCGTGTCCCCCAACTCTTCTCATTTCATCGTCTCTGCGGGGCCCCGTGTCCCCCAACGCTTCTCATTTCATCGTCTCTGCGGGGGGCCCCGTGTCCCCCAACGCTTCTCATTTCATCGTCTCTGCGGGGCCCGTGTCCCCCAACGCTTCTCATTTCATCGTCTCTGCGGGGCCCCGTGTCCCCCAACGCTTCTCATTTCATCGTCTCTGCGGGGGCCCCGTGTCCCCCAACGCTTCTCATTTCATCGTCTCTGCGGGGCCCCGTGTCCCCCAACGCTTCTCATTTCATCGTCTCTGCAGGGCCCCGTGTCCCCCAACACTTCTCATTTCATCGTCTCTGCAGGGCCCGTGTCCCCCAACTCTTCTCATTTCACCGTCTCTGCGGGGCCCCGTGTCCCCCAACGCTTCTCATTTCATCGTCTCTGCAGGGCCCGTGTCCCCCAACTCTTCTCATTTCACCGTCTCTGCGGGGCCCCGTGTCCCCCAACGCTTCTCATTTCATCGTCTCTGCGGGGCCCCGTGTCCCCCAACTCTTCTCATTTCATCGTCTCTGCAGGGCCCGTGTCCCCCAACTCTTCTCATTTCATCGTCTCTGCGGGGCCCCGTGTCCCCCAACGCTTCTCATTTCATCGTCTCTGCGGGGGGCCCCGTGTCCCCCAATGCTTCTTATTTCATCGTCTCTGCAGGGCCCGTATCCCCCAACTCTTCTCATTTCATCGTCTCTGCGGGGCCCCGTGTCCCCCAACGCTTCTCATTTCATCGTCTCTGCGGGGCCCCGTGTCCCCCAACGCTTCTCATTTCATCGTCTCTGTTGGGGCCCCGTGTCCCCCAACACTTCTCATTTCATCGTCTCTGTTGGGGCCCCGTGTCCCCCAACACTTCTCATTTCATCGTCTCTGTTGGGGCCCCGTGTCCCCCAACGCTTCTCATTTCATCGTCTCTGCGGGGCCCCATGTCCCCCAACGCCTCTCATTTCATCGTCTCTGCGGGGCCCCGTGTCCCCCAACGCTTCTCATTTCATCGTCTCTGCGGGGGGCCCCGTGTCCCCCAATGCTTCTTATTTTATCGTCTCTGCGGGGGCCCCGTGTCCCCCAACACTTCTCATTTCATCGTCTCTGCGGGGCCCCGTGTCCCCTAACGCTTCTCATTTCATCGTCTCTGCGGGGCCCCGTGTCCCCCAACGCTTCTCATTTCATCGTCTCTGCGGGGCCCCGTGTCCCCCAATGCCTCTCATTTCATCGTCTCTGCGGGGCCCCGTGTCCCCAGCGCTTCTCATTTCATCGTCTCTGCGGGGGGCCCCGTGTCCCCCAATGCTTCTCATTTCATCGTCTCTGCGGGGGGCCCCGTGTCCCCCAATGCTTCTTATTTCATCGTCTCTGCGGGGGCCCCGTGTCCCCCAACACTTCTCATTTCATCGTCTCTGCGGGGCCCCGTGTCCCCCAACACTTCTCATTTCATCGTCTCTGCGGGGCCCCGTGTCCCCCAACGCTTCTCATTTCATCATCTCTGCTGGGCCCCGTGTCCCCCAACGCTTCTCATTTCATCGTCTCTGCGGGGGCCCCGTGTCCCCCAACGCTTCTCATTTCATCGTCTCTGCGGGGCCCCGTGTCCCCCAACGCTTCTCATTTCATCGTCTCTGCGGGGGGCCCCGTGTCCCCCAATGCTTCTTATTTCATCATCTCTGCGGGGGCCCCGTGTCCCCCAACACTTCTCATTTCATCGTCTCTGCGGGGCCCCGTGTCCCCCAACGCTTCTCACTTCATCGTCTCTGCGGGGGCCCCGTGTCCCCCAACGCTTCTCATTTCATCGTCTCTGCGGGGGCCCGTGTCCCCCAACGCTTCTCATTTCATCGTCTCTGTTGGGGCCCCGTGTCCCCCAACGCTTCTCATTTCATCGTCTCTGCGGGGCCCCGTGTCCCCCAACGCTTCTCATTTCATCGTCTCTGCGGGGCCCCGTGTCCCCCAACTCTTCTCATTTCATCGTCTCTCCGGGGCCCCGTGTCCCCCAACGCTTCTCATTTCATCGTCTCTGCGGGGCCCCGTGTCCCCCAACGCCTCTCATTTCATCGTCTCTGCGGGGCCCCGTGTCCCCCAACGCTTCTCATTTCATCATCTCTGCGGGGCCCCGTGTCCCCCCAACGCTTCTCATTTCATCGTCTCTGCGGGGCCCCGTGTCCCCCAACGCTTCTCATTTCATCGTCTCTGCGGGGCCCCGTGTCCCCCAACGCCTCTCATTTCATCGTCTCTGCGGGGCCCCGTGTCCCCCAACGCTTCTCATTTCATCGTCTCTGCGGGGCCCGTGTCCCCCAACGCTTCTCACTTCATCGTCTCTGCAGGGCCCCGTGTCCCCCAACTCTTCTCATTTCATCGTCTCTGCGGGGCCCCGTGTCCCCCAACGCTTCTCACTTCATCGTCTCTGCGGGGGCCCCGTGTCCCCCAACTCTTCTCATTTCATCGTCTCTGCGGGGCCCCGTGTCCCCCAACGCTTCTCACTTCATCGTCTCTGCGGGGCCCCGTGTCCCCCAACTCTTCTCATTTCATCGTCTCTGCGGGGCCCCGTGTCCCCCAACGCTTCTCACTTCATCGTCTCTGCGGGGGCCCCGTGTCCCCCAACGCTTCTCACTTCATCGTCTCTGCGGGGGCCCCGTGTCCCCCAACTCTTCTCATTTCATCGTCTCTGCGGGGCCCCGTGTCCCCCAACGCTTCTCACTTCATCGTCTCTGCGGGGCCCCGTGTCCCCCAACTCTTCTCATTTTATCGTCTCTGCGGACGATGTGTCAGTGATTGTCACTTGGGCAGATGAAGCGGAGGAGGTGGTCTCTCTGACATCACGGTATTCTGAAGCATCAGGCTCCAAGATCAATAAGGGAAAAGAGTGAAGTTTTCTGGATGGGAAAGGAAGGTGAGGGGTTTGATCTCCCGGACACCTTTCCAGTGCCCCAGGAAAGAATTAGGATTCTAGGCATTGAATTTGGACCCGGCCATTATGGCCTCAAAAACTGGGAAGGCAGACTGGAAATTGCCAATACTAAGGTGGTCAGCTGGAAGAGATGGAAGTTATCTATGAGGGAAAGGGTTGATCTGATTTAAGACTTACCTGATTCCGATCTTCTTGTATGTTAGCTTTGTCTGCATCTTGCCAGTGTCTCTCTATGCTGGGGTCAGTAGTGTGTTCTTCCAGATGCTGTGGGGGAACAGGCTGAACCCCATCAAGAGGAATGTCACCTATCTATCCAGGAGGGAGGGTGGCTTAGGTATGGTCAACCCAGTTCTTTTCTTTTCACTGCTATTTCTCAAGTTTAACATTGGTAATATGCTTGCAGTGGAACCTCCTGGATGGGTCGGCATATTTAGATCTTGGTTTAGGCCTTTTCTACGACTTTGGGAAGAAGGTGGCCAAGTGAAGAATCGCAGGGGTCATCGTGGTCAGCTACCAGCCTATGTCGCTCCGTGCCTGAAGTTACTGCGGCAGTGGCGATTGTCGGCTGAAGATCTCAGATCGGTTCCAAGGAAAGTCCTTATGAGTCGAGTCTTGAGCGAAGTCTTTCATGACCCACTGGCCTTAAGGGATTGCCCAGGCCCAGTTTTGAGGGAAGGGTTAAGACTGATTAATTTGGACAGAGTACCCCCTAAATTTAGGGATCTGGCCTGGTTGTGCTTCCATGGGAGGCTCTATGTTCGGGGCAATTTGAAATTCCGCAGTGGGATGGATCGTAGCTGTCCTCGGGAGGAGTGTGCAGGTGAGGAGGAGACTATGGACCATTTTCTGCTTCGTTGCCCTTTTAACATAGAGGTGTACAAACAGGTGGGGCGGGCCCTCGGTGTTCCTTTCCTCTCCAGGCTGGGTTATGCTGAGTGGGTGTACGGAGCATTCAGTACTGGTGGGGTTTTTTGTTTGGATACACTTTTTCTAGTTAGCTTAGTAGTCCGTTATTTCACCTGGAACGCACGGTGTCAGGTCTGCATTCGGCATAAAATCCTTCCTGTTGAGGTGGTGGTGTATGACATTCTGCATGAGGTGGAGAAGATTCAGGTGCTTGAGAGAGATAAGCGGAGTCAGGGGGCTGAGAGAGACAAGCGGAGTCAGGGGGGCTGAGAGAGACAAGCGGAGTCAGGGGGCCGAGAGAGACAAGCGGAGTCAGGGGGGCTGAGAGAGACAAGCGGAGTCAGGGGGGCTGAGAGAGACAAGCGGAGTCAGGGGGGCTGAGAGAGACAAGCGGAGTCAGGGGGCTGAGAGAGACAAGCGGAGTCAGGGGGGCTGAGAGAGACAAGCGGAGTCAGGGGGGCTGAGAGAGACAAGCGGAGTCAGGGGGCTGAGAGAGACAAGCGGATTCATGGGGCTGAGAGAGACAAGCGGAATCAGGGGGCTGAGAGAGACAAGCGGAGTGAGGGGGCTGAGAGAGACAAGCGGAGTGAGGGGGCTGAGAGAGACAAGCGGAGTCAGGGGGGCTGAGAGAGACAAGCGGAGTCAGGGGGGCTGAGAGAGACAAGCGGAGTGAGGGGGCTGAGGGAGACAAGCGGAGTCGGGGGGCTGAGAGAGACAAGCGGAGTGAGGGGGCTGAGAGAGACAAGCGGAGTGAGGGGGCTGAGAGAGACAAGCGGAGTGAGGGGGCTGAGAGAGACAAGCGGAGTCAGGGGGCTGAGAGAGACAAGTGGAGTCAGGGGGCTGAGAGAGACAAGCGGAGTCAGGGGGCTGAGAGAGACAAGCGGAGTCAGGGGGCTGAGAGAGACAAGCGGAGTCAGGGGGCTGAGAGAGACAAGCGGAGTCAGGGGACTTGGTTGAAGGCGTGGAGGGGTTTCAAGCCTCCCTGACTGCCAGGAGTCTCTTTCCCGGGTGTGGCTGTCTGTCTCTTATCACCCTAGATTATTATTTTTATAAATTTTTGATAAATGGCTGCGTACATAGGTGATGGGTTGTGCCTCTTAGGCCCTCTCTGCTGCTTTATGTAAATAGTTTTGGTAGTGGACTATGTATATATTGTATATATTCTGAACATGGATATGTATTCCTATGATTTCTGTTGAAGTTTTGTACAATGGTTTTGTTTTTTATTTTTGTATAAAATTGGTTGCTTGATTCTTTTCAATAAAAGATCAATAGTGTCTCATCATTGGTGTCAGTGGGAGGAATAGTGTCCCATCATTGGTGTCAGTGGGAGGAATAGTGTCCCATCATTGGTGTCAGTGGGAGGAATAGTGTCCCATCATTGGTGTCAGTGGGAGGAATAGTGTCCCATCATTGGTGTCAGTGGGAGGAATAGTGCCCCATCATTGGTGTCAGTGGGAGGAATAGTGCCCCATCATTGGTGTCAGTGGGAGGAATAGTGCCCCATCATTGGTATCAGTGGGAGGAATAGTGTCCCATCATTGGTGTCAGTGGGAGGAATAGTGTCCCATCATTGGTGTCAGTGGGAGGAATAGTGCCCCATCATTGGTGTCAGTGGGAGGAATAGTGTCCCATCATTGGTGTCAGTGGGAGGAATAGTGTCCCATCATTGGTGTCAGTGGGAGGAATAGTGCCCCATCATTGGTGTCAGTGGGAGGAATAGTGTCCCATCATTGGTGTCAGTGGGAGGAATAGTGCCCCATCATTGGTGTCATTGGGCCCCAGATTCTGGAGTCGGGGGGTGATGTGTAGATGATCGCATCTCCGGAGTGATTTGGTGTCAGCGATCCTCCTGGGTGACACAATAATAAAGTTCGGGGGTCTCATTTCATTGGAAGTCTCGTTACCCCGAAACATAATTTCCTATGAAGAGTGAATCACATTCTCACATTTTTTCTATAAATCCCCCAAATAAATCACAACATAAATAATCTTCTTCTAATGTACAGAATTCTCCAGAAGACGTTCCGGAAATGTCCGGGTCTCACACCTCCAGCAAGTCCCATGAGGATTGCAAGGCTGACGGTCCCTCAGACAGAGGCACAACACCTGGAGGGCCGTCAGTTGGAGACCCCTCAGCAACTTCCATTCTGATTGGTCAGAAATCATTCGCTGGTTACATGGGACCCGAAGATCAATAAAAATCTGTCTGGTCAGTGCCAAGGCTGAGGGAATATCGTCAGTCTGCTGCAGGCTGGGGGAAGCATTTCCTTAGTCTCCCCTCCCCCAGTAATCACTTAGACTGTACATTGTAACGACTCACAAGGGAAGAGGCTGCAGCAGGGGGCTGATCTGCGTCAGACATTTGTGAACTAGAACTGCAGAGGAATCTCTGAGCCGGCATCTCAGCCCAGGAAGTGGATGATGCCTGAACAAAGATGGAGCCGTACTTCCGGAGAGGAAAGTAGTAGGCATTGTCAGGGGGAGTCCTGTGATCTCTGTGAGAGGTAATAAATACATGGAAGGGGGGCACATTGCTCAGCATGCTGCAAATGTAGACGCCCCGGGTCGATGAACATCCAAAGCCCCCCCCCCTCCCCCGAGGTGACTGGTGACCATCAACGAGCGTTCCCCATTCTGTATCTACAATCTGAACATCTTCTTAGAAAGGAACAACCTGCACCTAATTTTATTCTGCAGAGCTCCTTGTAGGGGGGGGGTCCCTTAGAGGAGCCCTGTGGCCCCTTGGGGCCCCTATTACTTAATTGGATCCCTGCTGTTTTATGGATCGTACAGAAAGGGCCCTGGAAGGGGTTAAACCCTCCATACCGTGCAGAGCACGCCGTCTCTCGCTGGGCTGTTACATCACCTGGTGGCGAAATTCTTGCGGTTCGCCGTTTCCCCATCTGGGGTTTTGCAGTGAATGTGCCTCCAGGTGATGGACTCATAGTGGATTCATTGTCACCTTTCACGGAGCCCCCACTAACCTCTGCAGGTGTGCCCCCCCCCAATACACCCCGTCCTTGCGGTCCTGAACACGCAGGAAGGAGCGGAATCGCAGACCTGCGGCGCACCTCTAACCTTCTTCCTAGGAAGGTTTCACAAGTCGGGGGAGGAAGAAGCTGCTGAAATGTCCGCTTCCCCAAATATGCAACATGTTTCAGAAACCAGGGTCGTGTATTGCTCCAGGGTCGTGTATTGCTCCAGGGTCGTGTATTGCTCCAGGGTCGTGTATTGCTCCAGGGTCGTGTATGTCGTGTATTGCTCCAGGGTCGTGTATGTCGTATATTGCTCCAGGGTCATGTATTGCTCCAGGGTCATGTATTGCTCCAGGGTCGTGTATTGGCTCCAGGGTCGTGTATTGCCTCCAGGGTCGTGTATTGCCTCCAGGGTCGTGTATTGGCTCCAGGGTCGTGTATTGGCTCCAGGGTCGTGTATTGGCTCCAGCGTCATGTATTGCTCCAGGGTCGTGTATTGGCTCCAGGGCCGTGTATTGGCTCCAGCGTCATGTATTGCTCCAGGGTCCTGTATTGGCTCCAGGGTCGTGTATTGCTCCAGGGTCGTGTATTGGCTCCAGGGTTGTGTATTGATCCAGGGTCGTGTATTGATCCAGGGTCGTGTATTGATCCAGGGTCGTGTATTGCTCCAGGGTCGTGTATTGCTCCAGGGTCATGTATTGCCTCCAGGGTCGTGTATTGCTCCAGGGTCGTGTATTGCTCCAGGGTCGTGTATTGCTTCAGGGTCGTGTTTTGCTCCAGGGTCGTGTATTGCCTCCAGGGTCGTGTATTACACCAGGGTCGTGTATTGGCTCCAGGGTCGTGTATTGATCCAGGGTCGTGTATTGATCCAGGGTCTTGTATTACTCCAGGGTCGTGTATTGATCCAGGGTCATGTATTGATCCAGGGTCGTGTATTGCCTCCAGGGTCGTGTATTACTCCAGGGTCGTGTATTGCTCCAGGGTCGTGTATTGCTCCAGGGTTGTGTATTGGCTCCAGGGTCGTGTATTGATCCAGGGTCTTGTATTACTCCAGGGTCGTGTATTGATCCAGGGTCGTGTATAGATCCAGGGTCGTGTATTGCTCCAGGGTCCTGTATTACTCCAGGGTCGTGTATTGCCTCCAGGGTCGTGTATTACACCAGGGTCGTGTATTGGCTCCAGGGTCGTGTATTGATCCAGGGTCGTGTATTAATCCAGGGTCTTGTATTACTCCAGGGTCGTGTATTGATCCAGGGTCGTGTATTGATCCAGGGTCGTGTATTGCTCCAGGATCATGTATTGCCTCCAGGGTCGTGTATTACTCCAGGGTCGTGTATTGCTCCAGGGTCGTGTATTGCTCCAGGGTTGTGTATTGGCTCCAGGGTCGTGTATTGATCCAGGGTCTTGTATTACTCCAGGGTCATGTATTGATCCAGGGTCGTGTATAGATCCAGGGTCGTGTATTGCTCCAGGGTCCTGTATTACTCCAGGGTCGTGTATTGGCTCCAGGGTCGTGTATTGCTCCAGGGTCGTGTTTTGCTCAAGGGTCGTGTATTGCTCCAGGGTCGTGTTTTGCTCCAGGGTCGTGTGTTGCTCCAGGGTCGTGTATTGCTCCATTAGTTCAGGGTCGTGTATTGGCTCCAGGGTCGTGTATTGCTCCAGGGTCGTGTATTGCCTCCAGTGCCGTGTTTTGCTCCAGGGTCGTGTATTGCTCCAGGGTCGTGTATTGCTCCAGGGTCGTGTATTGGCTCCAGGGTCGTGTATTGATCCAGGGTCTTGTATAGATCCAGGGTCGTTTATTACTCCAGTGTCGTTTGTTACTCCAGTGTCGTGTATTGCTCCAGGGTCGTGTATTGCTCCAGGGTCCTGTATTGCTCCAGGGTCGTGTATTGGCTCCAGGGTTGTGTTTTGCTCCAGGGTCGTGTATTGCTCCAGGGTCGTGTTTTGCTCCAGGGTCGTGTATTGCTCCATTAGTTCAGGGTCGTGTATTGGCTCCAGGGTCGTGTATTGCTCCAGGGTCGTGTATTGCCTCCAGTGCCGTGTTTTGCTCCAGGGTCGTGTATTGATCCAGGGTTGTGTATTGCTCCAGGGTCGTGTATTGCTCCAGGGCCGTGTATTGCTCCAGGGTCGTGTATTGCCTCCAGGGTCGTCTATTGATCCAGGGTCGTGTATTGCTCCAGGGTCGTGTATTGCTCCAGGGTCGTGTATTTCTCCAGGGTCGTGTATTGCTCCAGGGTCGTGTATTGCTCCAGAGTCGTGTATTGCTCCATTAGTTCAGGGTCGTGTATTGGCTCCACGGTCATGTATTGCTCCAGGGTCGTGTATTGCCTCCAGTGCCGTGTTTTGCTCCAGGGTCGTGTATTGCTCCAGGGTCGTGTATTGCTCCAGGGTTGTGTATTGGCTCCAGGGTCGTGTATTGATCCAGGGTCTTGTATTACTCCAGGGTCGTGTATTGATCCAGGGTCGTGTATAGATCCAGGGTCGTTTATTACTCCAGTGTCGTTTATTACTCCAGTGTCGTGTATTGCTCCAGGGTCGTGTATTGCTCCAGGGTCCTGTATTACTCCAGGGTCGTGTATTGGCTCCAGGGTCGTGTTTTGCTCCAGGGTCGTGTATTGCTCCAGGGTCGTGTATTGCTCCAGGGTCGTGTTTTGCTCCAGGGTCGTGTATTGCTCCATTAGTTCAGGGTCGTGTATTGGCTCCAGGGTCGTGTATTGCTCCAGGGTCGTGTATTGCCTCCAGTGCCGTGTTTTGCTCCAGGGTCGTGTATTGATCCAGGGTTGTGTATTGCTCTAGGGTCGTGTATTGCTCCAGGGTCGTGTATTGCTCCAGGGTCGTGTATTGCCTCCAGGGTCGTCTATTGATCCAGGGTCGTGTATTGCTCCAGGGTCGTGTATTGCTCCAGGGTCGTGTATTTCTCCAGGGTCGTGTATTGGCTCCAGGGTAGTGTATTGCTCCAGGGTCGTGTATTGCTCCAGGGTCGTGTATTGCTCCAGGGTAGTGTATTGGCTGCAGGGTCGTGTATTGCTCCAGGGTCATGTATTGGCTCCAGGGTCGTGTATTGGCTCCAGGGTCATGTATTGATCCAGGGTCGTGTATTGCTCCAGTGTTGTGTATTGGCTCCAGGGTCGTGTATTGATCCAGGGTCGTTTATTGCTCCAGGGTCGTGTTTTTCTCCAGGGTCGTGTATTGATCCAGGGTCGTGTATTGCTCCAGGGTCGTGTTTTGCTCCAGGGTCGTGTAATTGCTCCAGGGTCGTGTTTTGCTCCAGGGTCGTTTATTGCCTCCAGGGTCGTGTTTTGCTCCAGGGTCGTGTATTGCCTCCAGGGTCGTGTTTTGCTCCAGGGTCGTGTATTGCTCCAGGGTCGTGTATTGATCCAGGGTTGTGTATTGCTCCAGGGTCGTGTATTGCTCCAGGGTCGTGTATTGCTCCAGGGTCGTGTTTTGCTCCAGGGTCGTGTGTTGCTCCAGGGTCGTGTATTGCCTCCAGGGTCGTGTATTGCTCCAGGGTCGTGTTTTGCTCCAGGGTCGTGTATTGCCTCCATGGTCGTGTTTTGCTCCAGGGTCGTGTATTGGCTCCAGGGTCGTGTATTGGCTCCAGGGTCGTGTATTGCTCCAGGGTCTTGTATTGCTCCAGGGTCGTGTATTGCTCCAGGGTGGTGTTTTGCTCCAGGGTCGTGTATTGCCTCCAGGGTCGTGTTTTGCTCCAGGGTCGTGTATTGCTCCAGGGTCGTGTATTACTTCAGGGTCGGGTATTGGCTCCAGGGTCGTGTATTGCTCCAGGGTCGTGTATTGCCTCCAGGGTCGTGTATTGGCTCCAGGGTCGTGTATTGCTCTAGGGTCGTGTATTGCCTCCAGGGTCGTGTATTGGCTCCAGGGTCGTGTATTGCTCCAGGGTCGTGTATTGCCTCCAGGGTCGTGTATTGGCTCCAGGGTCGTGTATTGGCTCCAGGGTCGTGTATTGGCTCCAGGGTCGTGTATTACTTCAGGGTCGTGTATTGGCTCCAGGGTCGTGTATTGCTCCAGGGTCGTGTATTGCCTCCAGGGTCGTGTATTGCTCCAGGGTCGTGTATTGCTCCAGGGTCGTGTATTGCTCAAGGGTCGTGTTTTGCTCCAGGGTCGTGTTTTGCTCCAGGGTCGTGTATTACTTCAGGGTCGTGTATTGCTCCAGGGTCGTGTATTGCTCCAGGGTCGTGTTTTGCTCCAGGGTCGTGTATTACTCCAGGGTCGTGTATTGCCTCCAGGGTCGTGTATTGGCTCCAGGGTCGTGTATTGCTCCAGGGTCGTGTATTGCTCCAGGGTCGTGTATTGCCTCCAGGGTCGTGTATTGGCTCCAGGGTCGTGTATTACTTCAGGGTCGTATATTGGCTCTAGGGTCGTGTATTACTTCAGGGTCGTGTATTACTTCAGGGTCGTGTATTGCTCCAGGGTCGTGTATTGCTCCAGGGTCGTGTATTGGCTCCAGGGTCGTGTTTAGCTCCAGGGTCGTGTATTTCTCCAGGGTCGTGTATTGCCTCCAGGGTCGTGTATTGCTCCAGGGTCGTGTATTACTTCAGGGTCGTTTATTGCTCCAGGGTCGTGTATTGGCTCCAGGGTCGTGTATTGCTCCAGGGTCGTGTATTACTTCAGGGTCGTGTATTGCTCTAGGGTCGTGTATTGCTCCAGGGTCGTGTTTTGCTCCAGGGTCGTGTATTTCTCCAGGGTCGTGTATTGCCTCCAGGGTCGTGTATTGCTCCAGGGTCGTGTATTACTTCAGGGTAGTTTATTGCTCCAGGGTCGTGTATTGGCTCCAGGGTCGTGTATTGCTCCAGGGTTGTGTATTACTTCAGGGTCGTGTATTGCTCTAGGGTCGTGTATTGCTCCAGGGTCGTGTATTACTTCAGGGTCGTGTATTGCTCCAGGGTCGTGTATTGCCTCCAGGGTCGTGTATTGCTCCAGGGTCGTGTATTACTTCAGGGTCGTTTATTGCTCCAGGGTCGTGTATTGGCTCCAGGGTCATGTATTGCTCCAGGGTCGTGTATTACTTCAGGGTCGTGTATTGCTCCAGGGTCGTGTTTTGCTCCAGGGTCGTGTATTGCTCCAGGGTCGTGTATTGCTCCAAGGTCATGTTTTGCTCCAGGGTCGTGTATTGCTCCAGGGTCGTGTATTGGCTCCATGGTCGTGTATTGGCTCCAGGGTCGTGTATTGCTCTAGGGTCGTGTATTGCTCCAGGGTCGTGTTTTGCTCCAGGGTCGTGTATTGCTCCAGGGTCGTGTATTGCTCCAGGGTCGTGTTTTGCTCCAGGGTCGTGTATTGCTCCAGGGTCGTGTATTGCCTCCAGGGTCATGTATTGGCTCCAGGGTCGTGTATTACTTCAGGGTCGTGTATTGGCTCCAGGGTCGTGTATTGCTCCAGGGTCGTGTATTGCCTCCAGGGTCGTGTATTGCTCCAGGGTCGTGTATTGCTCCAGGGTCGTGTATTGCTCAAGGGTCGGGTTTTGCTCCAGGGTCGTGTTTTGCTCCAGGGTCGTGTATTACTTCAGGGTCGTGTATTGCTCCAGGGTCGTGTTTTGCTCCAGGGTCGTGTATTGGCTCCAGGGTCATGTATTGCTCCAGGGTCGTGTATTGCCTCCAGGGTCGTGTATTGGCTCCAGGGTCGTGTATTGCTCCAGGGTCGTGTATTGCCTCCAGGGTCGTGTATTGGCTCCAGGGTCGTGTATTACTTCAGGGTCGTATATTGGCTCTAGGGTCGTGTATTACTTCAGGGTCGTGTATTACTTCAGGGTCGTGTATTGCTCCAGGGTCGTGTATTGCTCCAGGGTCGTGTATTGGCTCCAGGGTCGTGTTTTGCTCCAGGGTCGTGTTTAGCTCCAGGGTCGTGTATTTATCCAGGGTCGTGTATTGCCTCCAGGGTCGTGTATTGCTCCAGGGTCGTGTATTACTTCAGGGTCGTTTATTGCTCCAGGGTCGTGTATTGGCTCCAGGGTCGTGTATTGCTCCAGGGTCGTGTATTACTTCAGGGTCGTGTATTGCTCTAGGGTCGTGTATTGCTCCAGGGTCGTGTTTTGCTCCAGGGTCGTGTTTTGCTCCAGGGTCGTGTATTTCTCCAGGGTCGTGTATTGCCTCCAGGGTCGTGTATTGCTCCAGGGTCGTGTATTACTTCAGGGTCGTTTATTGCTCCAGGGTCGTGTATTGGCTCCAGGGTCGTGTATTGCTCCAGGGTTGTGTATTACTTCAGGGTCGTGTATTGCTCTAGGGTCGTGTATTGCTCCAGGGTCGTGTATTACTTCAGGGTCGTGTATTGCTCCAGGGTCGTGTATTGCCTCCAGGGTCGTGTATTGCTCCAGGGTCGTGTATTACTTCAGGGTCGTTTATTGCTCCAGGGTCGTGTATTGGCTCCAGGGTCGTGTATTGCTCCAGGGTCGTGTATTGCCTCCAGGGTCGTGTATTGCTCCAGGGTCGTGTATTTCTTCAGGGTCGTTTATTGCTCCAGGGTCGTGTATTGGCTCCAGGGTCGTGTATTGGCTCCAGGGTCGTGTATTACTTCAGGGTCGTGTATTGCTCCAGGGTCGTGTATTACTCCAGGGTCGTGTATTGCTCCAGGGTCGTGTATTGGCTCCAGGGTCGTGTATTGGCTCCAGGGTCGTGTATTACTTCAGGGTCGTGTATTGCTCCAGGGTCGTGTATTGCCTCCAGGGTCGTGTATTGCTCCAGGGTCGTGTATTACTTCAGGGTCGTTTATTGCTCCAGGGTCGTGTATTGGCTCCAGGGTCGTGTTTTGCTCCAGGGTCGTGTATTGCTCCAGGGTCGTGTATTGCTCCAGGGTCTTGTATTGGCTCCAGGGTTGTGTATTGCTCCAGGGTCGTGTATTGCTCCAGGGTCGTGTATTGCTCCAGGGTCGTGTATTGCTCCAGGGTCTTGTATTGCTCTAGATGGGGCAACTTATTCATTGCAATGAGCTGCCCTACCCATGATAAAGGCCGGGAAAGAAGCCTCAACGCCTTTTTTTATAATGTGCTGCACTGAACCGCGTGGTGATGAGCGTTTCTCTGCGCACATTCCGGTGATGTCATCACTGGGTCTCTGTGCTTCTCTATGCAATGCAGGCAGATCATGGCTGGTGGGAGGGGCCTGGCAGGGTGCTGTACATAGAAAACATCACAGCACCCGGCCTCAGTCCTCCTCTCAAGAATCGTCTGGCGCAAGTAGTGGGAGGAGTTATGCAAATATCATAGGCAGCAATCTAAGCCAATCAGACCTCTACTGCATGGTACAGAAGTCATGCTAAAAGGAGTAGAGAGCAAAGTGATGACCAGAGTGTTCCCCCTTATTGTCCAATCACAGTCTGGAGGCGGGACGGTGATTAAATTGTTGTGAAGTTCCACACAAAAATGGAACTTCCGTGACGGCGACCCCCTGACATGCTTCATTTGGCATGTCATTTTTTTTTGGGGGGGGGGTGGGGGGGTGGGGGGTGCATACCTCTTTTTAGAGGCATCCAGCCCCCTCTTCCTCTCGGGACTCCGCGACACTGGAAGGAAGTTCCAATATTTGCATAACTCCTCCCACTGCTTGCATCAGGGCTGAAGATTCAGCATTGTGATATTTGCATAACTCCTCCCACTGCTTGCATCAGGGCTCTTGAGAGGAGGGAGCTGTAAAGGTTTCCATGTGCAGCCCCTCCCACCAGCCACAATCTGCCTGTATTGCATATAGAAGCACAGAGCCCCAGTAACGATGCCACGCCCCTTTCATGTGTTAGATTTCATTTCTACCAATCATAGAGGCTGAGCCTCACATGTGGGCGTTACCTAGGGTGGTATGTATAGAAATTAAGCCAGCCTAGGAACAAGCACTCCTCCCTCTGCTATTCACCTATCAAGGCATTCTAAAATTTGCATAGCTCCTCCCATAGAGCAAGGTTTCTTGGGAGGAGGACTTAAGCTGGTCAAACATTATACAATTTACCTTCCTCTATGTAGTAGAAGGGCCGGCGTTTAGGCGTGACCTCCTATTATATGGTTTTGGTAAATCTTAAAGAAAATTGTATAATGTATGGCCGGCCTTATTGGCCCCTCCCACCAGCTGCTGCTGTCCCCTCCCACCAGCCATGATCTGCCTGCATTGCATAGAGAAGCACAGAGACCCAGTGATGAGGACACGCCCCTTTAATTTATTAGACTTAATTTCTACCAATCATAAAGGCTCAGCAACACATGCAACCTACCTAGGAACACCCACTCCTCCATCCACCTATCAAGGCATTCTGATATTTGCATAACTCCTCCCACTGAGGGCTCTTGGGAGGAGTACTGAAGCAGGGTGCTGCCTGCCGGCCCCTCCCACCAGCCACGATCTGCCTGCATTGCATAGAGAAGCACAGAGACCCAGAGATGATGTCACCAGCTCTAATATACGGTATATAATGATAGTGGAAAGGGTCGTGGGGGGGGGGACCAGGGAAATATAAGCAGATGAAGGTTTAATCGATGCGCAGGCAGCTCTGCGATGGTCGGCGTCCTGCGCCTGTCTGCAGCAGTGTTGTCAACCGTCAGTAATTTTAGTGGCAGCCAGTAAAAAATGGGCACTTTTCTCCTACCAGTAAATGCCAGTGATAGGAAAAGGTTGCCAGTAAAAATTATGTCTGTGCCACTGGCAGGAGGGTGGAACTGGCAAAGGGGTGCTTGAGTGCGTTGTGTGATGTCATAGTGCAAGGGAGCCGAGGTGAGCAGCTGGGAGCCCGTCTGCGGGTCTGCGAGACAGAAGCAAGGCGAGCCGGGAGAGGGACTGTCACTATGACTTAGGAGGGGGCGTGTCGGTGATCTGTGCTGCTGCACACTGTGACTTAGGAGGGGGCGTGTCTGTGATCTGTGCTGCTGCACACTGTGACTTAGGAGGGGGCGTGTCAGTGATCTGTGCTCTGCACACTGTGACTTAGGAGGAGGCGTGTCGGTTATCTGTGCTGCTGCACACTGTGACTTAGGAGGGGGGCATGTCGGTGATCTGTGCTGCTGCACACTGTGACTTAGGAGGGGGCGTGTCAGTGATCTGTGCTCTGCACACTGTGACTTAGGAGGAGGCGTGTCGGTGATCTGTGCTGCTGCACACTGTGACTTAGGAGGGGGCGTGTCGGTGATCTGTGCTCTGCACACTGTGACTTAGGAGGGGGCGTGTCGGTGATCTGTGCTCTGCACACTGTGACTTAGGAGGGGGGCGTGTCGGTGATCTGTGCTCTGCACACTGTGACTTAGGAGGGGGCGTGTCTGTGATCTGTGCTGCTGCACACTGTGACATAGGAGGGGGCGTGTCGGTGATCTGTGCTGCTGCACACTGTGACTTAGGAGGGGGCGTGTCGGTGATCTGTGCTGCTGCACACTGTGACATAGGAGGGGGCGTGTCGGTGATCTGTGCTGCTGCACACTGTGACATAGGAGGGGGCATGTCTGTGATCTGTGCTGCTGCACACTGTGACTTAGGAGGGGGCGTGTCTGTGATCTGTGCTTTGCACACTGTGACTTAGGAGGGGGCGTGTCGGTGATCTGTGCTGCTGCACACTGTGACTTAGGAGGGTGCGTGTCTGTGATCTGTGGTGCTGCACACTGTGACTTAGGAGGGGGCGTGTCGGTGATCTGTGCTGCTGCACACTGTGACTTAGGAAGGGGCGTGTCGGTGATCTGTGCTGCTGCACACTGTGACTTAGGAGGGGGCGTGTCGGTGATCTGTGCTGCTGCACACTGTGACTTAGGAGGGGGCGTGTCTGTGATCTGTGCTCTGCACACTGTGACTTAGGAGGGGGCGTGTCTGTGATCTGTGCTGCTGCACACTGTGACTTAGGAGGGAGCGTGTCCTAATATGTGCTGCTGCACACTGTGACTTAGGAGGGGGCGTGTCAGTGATCTGTGCTGCTGCACACTGTGACTTAGGAGGGGGCGTGTCTGTGATCTGTGCTGCTGCACACTGTGAGTGTCCCTTCTAATTTCTTGCTCTCCTGTCTCTGAGCTACTTAATTATCATGTTGGAAATAAAACTAAATATCTTCCTTTCCGTATTATAAATATTATTATTAGATATTTGTATTTTGTACTTTTTTTTTGCCTAAATACTGAAATTTGCACTTAAAACTGTAATTTTGTAACTTTTGGAAACTTGTCTGTCAGTAAATTTCATTGTAATTGGTTGGTCTGCAGATGTTGTCGGTAGAAAGTCTCCTCCATGCCGGTACTGGGAGGTAATTATTAGGAGGTTGGGTGATATCTTCGCAGGTTGGGTCACTTCCCCCCGCGATGAAGACACAGTGTCCTGGGGACGATGTGATGGATGGTGATTGGCTGGAAGTTTTTGGTTGGGACCCCTCCTCCGATGATGATTTTGGGGGGGGGGGGGATCCCTCTTGATGTTTCCTAGTAGACAATGACATCAGCTGGGAGCTGAGCGATCGAAGGACCCGGTTGGGAGGAGGAGGAGGCGGCTCCGGGAGGACGGCACATAATTATTCCAGCACAGCTGAAGGCAGAACATTCGCCTCTCATAGAAGGTCAGAGATTGATGGGACCAAATTCTCCTCGCAAGGATCCCACCGTCCGCCGCTGAGCCAAGGGGGGACCGCAGAACGATCGTTGGATGTGGCGTTCTCTCTCCTCCTCGCGGCGCTCTTCTCCGGGACTCCTTTCCCACCTTGGAATTGTGACTAAAAGAACAACATGACTCTACTGGGATCGGAACATTCCCTACTGATCCGGAGCAAGTTCAGAACAGGTAGGACGCCAACCGCCGCCGCCGCCGTCCGCCGCCGTCCGTCCGTCCGGGGGACGAGCGACGCGTTTATTATTATTTATGGTGATATTCACATATATATTAATAATTTTGGTAAAACGACTCGAGATTTTAGCCGCCGCAGCCAGATTGGTCGATCGATCGTTCCTACAAAGGGTCGCCCGGCGCCCCCAAAATGGTCCCCCGTACCTTTAAGGGAGGCGGCGCCCTGCATTTTATTTATTATTATATAGAGCCAGCAATGTAGATACCGACCCCAGGAGCTGACACTCTAAGGCTGATCATACCTGTACAATCTGATTGAACAATCTCACAAAGGTCTGTCTGATTGGATGGATCTGTCCTTTATATTATATCGTTTCAGTCAATCGATTGTACAGTGTATGACCACAAGCCCGGGGGGGGGGGGCATGCAAACTCCATGCAGCCGTGTCTTGGATGGGATTTGGACCCCGGAGCTGTACTGTGTTCGGCCGGCTTCAGGTCCCCGTACTACAGCCACCTTAGACTGGAGCCGATCGATCTGCCAGGGATTGTGGGGGAAACCCATACAAGCCGGGGGGGACATGCAAACTCCATGCAGCCGGGGGCTTGGTTGGGATTTGGACCCCGGAGCTGCACGACTGATCCCCGCTGAGCCCGCTTATTGATGTAGGGGAGCCAGTGTCTTCCCTGCACTGTGTGATGTCACATAGATGTAAAATCGATCGATCGTTAATACCGAAAACAGAAATGAGAATGCGACTTGAAAGATCTCACAATTTAGAAAAATACATTTTTGGGAAGCTGCCCACACACTATACAACCTGACTGTACAATCTCCATATGTGCTTCTAGTAAACGATCAACTTCTTTTTTCTGATCGATCAATACAAAGTAGACAACCCATTCGATCGTTCCGATACGCACAGGGAAATGGGTCTCGATTGATAGTTGTCAGATACGGGTGTAAGTTACTGTTGTCGGCCTCTTAATCTGATCGATTGAAATGTCATTGAGTTCATGAACAAAGCATTTGAGGGCTGCCGATCGATAGAAAATGATCAATGTATTTCCGCCCGGGCCGATCGACTCAGCTTGAAGGAATCTGGTCTAGAGCGATCGGAAAGGGTAGTCGTGGTTGTTCAATCGTTTGCGGATTTCATCGATCGGATAATAATATCAAAGCGTCTATGGCCACCGTTACATCTGTCAGTAGCGGAAGGGCTCCCCTGATCGATACAAATTGAATGGATTGTGTCGGTTTGATGACGGAGGTTTTACGGAGATTGTACAATCAGATTGGATGGTGTATGGTCGGCTTCAGGCTCCATTCACACTCCGAAGTAGAGGTGCAACTTCAACGCAACTTTGATGCGACTTTGGATGGGTGGGACTTGGATGCGACTTTGGCTTTGACCGGTGATAATGGACAACATTCTTGTGTGACTTTCATGCGACTTTTGAGGGTTTAATGGAAGTCGCAGCAAAGTAGCGCCGGAACCTCTTTACTAGTCGCTGTGTCTTCAGGTCGCACCTATTTGGACGGTTGTCATTGAAACACACGGGGGGGGAGGGGAGGGGTGCGATTTTTAGTGTTCAGTCGTATGACAAGTCTGACAAGTGCGATTGAAGTTTTGCAGCGGCCATTTTTTTTAAATGTAACAGACGATTGAAGATTTAAGGGGGGAGAATTTTGTTATGGATAATCGACCACGAATGGCGTGAAATGGGAATCCAACTTGCGTGCGTTTCCACGCGTCGCGTTCGGGGCGGACCATTCCTTAATAGTGTGGGAAATGCTGGGGGACCCTTTTGAGAAATCGCAGTGCAAAAACGGCGCACGTTCCCAGATGGGGGGGGGGCGCCGCTGGAATCCGCAGTGCGTTACGAGGAAGTACAGAAACGCGAGCAGAGCGCGGCGTCAGCGGGAGAGATTTTTCTGTAGGCGAACAAATCTCTCCGGTGTTTTCCATGCAAAGGGAGAACCTTCCCGACTTTCCCGGCGCCGATGCAGCGGCGCCCCCCCAGCGCTTCCATTGGACATACTGGGGGTGATTTACTAAGACTGGAGAGTGCAGAATGCGGTGCGGCGCGGCAGCCAATCAGCTTCCAGGTTTTATTATCAAAGTTTAATAAGAACAAACTGACGCTAGAAGCCGATTGGCTCCCCTGCACAGCCGCACCGCATTCTGCACTCTCCACTTTTAGTAAATCTCCTCCAATGATATCTTAGAATGGACTCTAAGCTGGAAATCATTTTTTTTTTTTTAAAGGACTGTCCCTTTAATTAACCCCTTCCTCCCCGCACCGCAGATCTGACAGCTTGCCCTCCTCCTGTCACAGGCAGCCGGTATCGGGGGAGGGGGGGGGGCGCTCCAGGCGGCGGGTTCTTGGCGGCATGCGCGCTCTTTCAATAACGTTCTCTGGAGAAGCAGAAACCACTTCCTACCGCAGCCTCATTAGATGGAAAATACCGAGTTTGGAAAGTTTGCAAACAATTCCGCGGGCATGTGGGGGGGGGGGGGTGACCGCACGTTATAGTGCGCCCGCCACGCGCTGGGGAGGGGCATGCCGGACGGTGCCAGGGCACCTTTCTGCAGAGCCGCGACTGCCGGGTACCGCAAATTTTTTTTTGAAGGATTATTACTAAAATTTTTTTTTTTTTTTTTTAAACTTGCCCGTTTCCCCCG
This sequence comes from Lithobates sylvaticus, assembly GCA_028564925.1. Classification (NCBI taxonomy): domain Eukaryota; kingdom Metazoa; phylum Chordata; class Amphibia; order Anura; family Ranidae; genus Lithobates; species Lithobates sylvaticus. The sequence goes on along the minus strand of CM053037.1, from coordinate 201,590,961 downwards.
ACCTCGCCGTGCGCTCCTGTCTATGTGATCGACATCGTTACCGACCGACTGTCCTTATCAGCTTGTGCTGTATCTGGAGGTCCGCATGACTCTACTTCACCCACCCTAAAAAATCTAAAGGCCACTTTAGCATGCCCTAAGTGCACTATAATGAGCCTCAAACCAGAGCGATCGTCCGGGTTGTAGGACTGAAGCGTCAGCGATCGATTGTCAGCCCGCCTATAGAATTATATTATATGTCACAGGGACTTCATAGCGCCGGTAGTGTTATCAGGACATGATCTAAATAAATAAATAAAAGAGCCACTTCAGCATGCCTTCAGTGCGCTTTGCCCGGGGTCAGACCGGCGTCCGTCACTATTGGCAGGTGACATCCTTATATAAAATGTTATATTTCAGGATTCAGAATATCACTTAAGGAATCCCCGAGATGCTAAAAATTACATGATTAAAATAAATGACTTCATTTTTTAAATCAGGCCACTTTAGCATTCTTTGAGTGCACTTTAATGAGCCCTGAATGATGTTGCAGCTCCACCAATCAGAGCGATCGTCTGTGTTGTCTGTTGGCGGTGAAACCTGCCTAGAAAATGTTTTTGTATTTAAAAAAAAAACTTGATGAATGTCAATGCAAAATATGACTTAAGGAATCCCATATAACCCCCTAGGCAGGCAATACTGGCCCCCTAAAATAAATGTGACAATGAAAGGCCACTTTAGCATGCCTTCAGTGCACTTTAATGACCCTTTGATGATATTGCAGCTTGACCAATCAGAGCGATCGTCTGTATTGTGTGATTGCAGTGAGAGTCTTCCATTGGCCGGTGACTTCTGTCTATAAAATGTTATTACTTGTTGAATACGCAAAATATCACTTAAGGAGTTCTTGAGGCTGAAATGACATAATAAAAAAAAAATGAAAGGCCACTTTAGCATGCCATAGGTGCACTTTAATAAGCCTCAAAGGTTATTGCAGTTGACCAATCAGAGTGACGGTCTGTCTTATGAAGCGTCAGTCAGGCAGATCTCTGCATAGAAAGTATTATATTTCGGAAGGACGTCCAGAAATACTTCATAGTGGCCGAGGCTATAATATATTTATGTATCTTTTTTTAAAAGGCCACTTTTGCATGCCTTTGGTGCACTTTAGTGAGCCTTGGATGCTATTGCAGCTTGACGAATCAGGGCGATTGTCTGTCTTGTATGATCGCAGGGTCAGTGATTGGTTGGCAGAGAGACATTCATAGTGCCCGAGGCTTGCTATCACACCATGATAAAAAGGCCACTCTAGCATGCCATAAGTGCACTTTAATGAGCCTTTAAATGCTATGGCTGCTTGACCAATCAGGGCGATATTCTGCGGTGTGTGACGGCAGTGATTGGTCGGTGATGATCTTGTATTTCAGAGATGTTTTGCTTGGATACATTGTTTCAGCGTGCCTGGAGTGCAACTTATTATAGGAGACGACCAAAACGCAGGCAAAGCCGATGTCACATGCGTTTAGGTGCCGACGCAGCAAAGCTCCTCCCACCTGTTGGCATAAATAATCGCACTTTGTATCTAAACACAGAAGATTTAAAAAATGCGTCAACTCGTCCCCCGAGTGCCGCCCACAACCCAACGCTCAAATCCTTTAAATAGACGCACAGCACCTGCTGCCCTTCTATCCGTCCGTCCGTCTGTCCTTCCATCCATCCGTCTGTCCTTCCATCCATCCTTCCATCCATCCGTCTGTCCTTCCATCCATCCGTCTGTCCTTCCATCCGTCCGTCTGTCCTTCCATCTGTCCTTCCATCCGTCCGTCCATCCGTCCGTCCGTCTGTCCTTCCATCCGTCTGTCCTTCCATCCGTCTGTCCTTCCATCCGTCCGTCCATCCGTCCGTCCATCCGTCCGTCCGTCTGTCCTTCCATCCATCCGTCTGTCCTTCCATCCATCCTTCCATCCATCCGTCTGTCCTTCCATCCATCCGTCTGTCCTTCCATCCATCCGTCTGTCCTTCCATCCGTCCGTCTGTCCTTCCATCCGTCCATTCATCCGTCCTTTCATCTGTCCTTCCATCCGTCTGTCCTTCCATCCGTCCGTCCATCCGTCCGTCCATCCGTCCGTCCGTCTGTCCTTCCATCCGTCCTTCCATCCGTCCTTCCATCCGTCTGTCCTTCCATCCGTCCATCTGTCCTTCCATCCGTCCGTCCTTCCATCTGTCCATCCGTCCATCCATCCTTCCATCTATCTGTCCTTCCGTCCTTCTATCCGTCTATCCGTCCTTCCAATGTCCAGATTTGGAATTTCTCAGCCAATGAGATCTGGACATCAAATGACATCATCGCCCGGAATATCCCATCAGCCGGTCACACGGCCGACCTTCCCGGATGACCCTTTCCTGCCCCCGCTGAGCTCTAGAGAGGAATCTGCCCCTCATATAACACCTGTGACATGTTGCAGGTTTTGGGATAAATGTAACTTTTCTCTACAATGGGGGAGGAGTTATCCTTAAAAAAGATTTTGTTTTTTGATATTTTTTTATTGTTTTGTTTTATAATTTGTATCTGTTTCTGGTATTAAATGTAGCGATGATATCACACTGCCACCAAAGGAGCTTACAATCTGCCCCCCCCCGGGGAGCCGTGTACCCATCCCAATCCCCCAGGGGGAGCCGTGTACCCATCCCAATCCCCCGGGGGGAGCCGTGTACCCATCCCAATCCCCCGGGGGGAGCCGTGTACCCATCCCAATCCCCCGGGGGGAGCCGTGTACCCATCCCAATCCCCGGGGGGAGCCGTGTACCCATCCCAATCCCCCGGGGGGAGCCGTGTACCCATCCCAATCCCCCGGGGGGAGCCGTGTACCCATCCCAATCCCCCCCATCCCAATCCCCCGGGGGGAGCCGTGTACCCATCCCAATCCCACCCCCCCGGGGAGCTGTGTACCCATCCCAATCCCCCGGGGGAGCCGTGTACCCATCCCAATCCCCCGGGGGGAGCCGTGTACCCATCCCAATCCCCCGGGGGAGCCGTGTACCCATCCCAATCCCCCGGGGGGAGCCGTGTACCCATCCCAATCCCCCGGGGGAGCCGTGTGCCCATCCCAATCCCCCCCCCGGGGTGCTGTGTACCCATCCCAATCCCCCGGGGTGCTGTGTACCCATCCCAATCCCCCGGGGGGAGCTGTGTACCCATCCCAATCCCCCGGGGGGAGCCGTGTACCCATCCCAATCCCCCGGGGGAGCCATGTACCCATCCCAATCCCCCGGGGGAGCCGTGTACCCATCCCAATCCCCCGGGGGGAGCCGTGTACCCATCCCAATCCCCCCCATCCCAATCCCCCGGGGGGAGCCGTGTACCCATCCCAATCCCCCGGGGGAGCCGTGTACCCATCCCAATCCCCCGGGGGGAGCCGTGTACCCATCCCAATCCCCCGGGGGAGCCGTGTACCCATCCCAATCCCCCGGGGGGAGCCGTGTGCCCATCCCAATCCCCCGGGGGAGCCGTGTGCCCATCCCAATCCCCCCCCGGGGTGCTGTGTACCCATCCCAATCCCCCGGGGTGCTGTGTACCCATCCCAATCCCCCGGGGGGAGCTGTGTACCCATCCCAATCCCCCGGGGGGAGCCGTGTACCCATCCCAATCCCCCGGGGGAGCCATGTACCCATCCCAATCCCCCTGGGTGCTGTGTACCCATCCCAATCCCCCGGGGGGAGCCGTGTACCCATCCCAATCCCCCGGGGGAGCTGTGTACCCATCCCAATCCCCCGGGGTGCTGTGTACCCATCCCAATCCCCCGGGGGGAGCCGTGTACCCATCCCAATCCCCCGGGGAGCCGTGTACCCATCCCAATCCCCCGGGGGGAGCCGTGTACCCATCCCAATCCCCCGGGGGGAGCTGTGTACCCATCCCAATCCCCCGGGGGAGCCGTGTACCCATCCCAATCCCCCGGGGTGCTGTGTACCCATCCCTATCCCCCGGAGGGAGCCGTGTACCCATCCCAATCCCCCGGGGGGAGCTGTGTACCCATCCCAATCCCCCGGGGGAGCCGTGTACCCATCCCAATCCCCCGGGGTGCTGTGTACCCATCCCTATCCCCCGGAGGGAGCCGTGTACCCATCCCAATCCCCCGGGGGAGCCGTGTACCCATCCCAATCCCCTGGGGGGAGCCGTGTACCCATCCCAATCCCCCGGGGGGAGCCGTGTACCCATCCCAATCCCCCGGGGGAGCCGTGTACCCATCCCAAACCCCCGGGGGGAGCCGTGTACCCATCCCAATCCCCCCCATCCCAATCCCCCGGGGGGAGCCGTGTACCCATCCCAATCCCCCGGGGGAGCCGTGTACCCATCCCAATCCCCGGGGGGAGCCGTGTACCCATCCCAATCCCCCGGGGGGGCCGTGTACCCATCCCAATCCCCCGGGGGGAGCCGTGTACCCATCCCAATCCCCCGGGGGAGCCGTGTGCCCATCCCAATCCCCCCCGGGGTGCTGTGTACCCATCCCAATCCCCCGGGGTGCTGTGTACCCATCCCAATCCCCCGGGGGGAGCTGTGTACCCATCCCAATCCCCCGGGGGGAGCCGTGTACCCATCCCAATCCCCCGGGGGAGCCATGTACCCATCCCAATCCCCCTGGGTGCTGTGTACCCATCCCAATCCCCCGGGGGGAGCCGTGTACCCATCCCAATCCCCCGGGGGAGCTGTGTACCCATCCCAATCCCCCGGGGTGCTGTGTACCCATCCCAATCCCCCGGGGGGAGCCGTGTACCCATCCCAATCCCCCGGGGAGCCGTGTACCCATCCCAATCCCCCGGGGGGAGCCGTGTACCCATCCCAATCCCCCGGGGGGAGCTGTGTACCCATCCCAATCCCCCGGGGGAGCCGTGTACCCATCCCAATCCCCCGGGGTGCTGTGTACCCATCCCTATCCCCCGGTGGGAGCCGTGTACCCATCCCAATCCCCCGGGGGAGCCGTGTACCCATCCCAATCCCCCGGGGTGCTGTGTACCCATCCCAATCCCCCGGGGTGCTGTGTACCCATCCCAATCCCCCGGGGAGCCGTGTACCCATCCCAATCCCCCGGGGTGCTGTGTACCCATCCCAATCCCCCGGAGGGAGCCGTGTACCCATCCCAAACCCCCGGGGAGCCGTGTACCCATCCCAATTCCCCAGGGAGCCGTGTACCCATCCCAATCCCCCGGGGGAGCTGTGTACCCATCCCAATCCCCCGGGGGAGCCGTGTACCCATCCCAATCCCCCGGGGAGCCTTGTACCCATCCCAATCCCCCGGGGGAGCTGTGTACCCATCCCAATCCCCCGGGGAGCCGTGTACCCATCCCAATTCCCCAGGGAGCCGTGTACCCATCCCAATCCCCCGGGGAGCCGTGTACCCATCCCAATTCCCCGGGGGGAGCCGTGTACCCATCCCAATCCCCCGGGGGAGCCGTGTACCCATCCCAATCCCCCGGGGGAGCCGTGTACCCATCCCAAATTCCCGGGGGGGGGGGGGAGCCGTGTACCCATCCCAATCCCCCGGGGGGAGCTGTGTACCCATCCCAATCCCCCGGGGGGAGCCTTGTACCCATCCCAATCCCCCGGGGGGAGCCGTGTACCCATCCCAATCCCCCGGGGGAGGGGGAGAGCTGTGTAGCTGTGCTTGGCTCGGGTCTTGTAATAGAATTTCTACATTCTGGGGGTGGGGGAGGGGCACCTGGCCAGATAAAGTCTATGGAGTCCCATTTGGTGACATCCATTGATCGTCGGTCTGATAAGTTTGTCACTTCCAAGGATTGGAGGATGAACCGAGATCGATCGTCCAATGAAGCGTAAATAGTATTTGGAGACAATATGATACAAATATATCAGAAATAAATGATAAATGTGACGGCGATTCCTTTCATCCAATCAGCGTTTACCATACAACGCCATACAATGCTTTACATAAAACTACAATTCGATCTGCCGCCTCGGGAGTGGAAGGGTTAATCTGCAGCGGTGACTGTCTGTGGGTAGATTGTACGCGGCGTTACGGAATGGCGTGATAAGATTGGATGAACGGAGGAGGATGGAATGTGCGCTGAGTGTTGTCCAATCTCTTGTGGGGAAGTCTGCGCCTCTCTCCGGTGACAAATATGAAGGTGACAGTGATAAGGGGACGCTGCTTCCCGTCACTCGCTGTCACTCCTGATAGATAAACGCCGTAATGCGCTTCTGTCATTCCTCACCCCCCGTTTACACTGGAGCTGCGCTGCCCTCTAGTGACCGCAAATATACAATCACCTCCCAGCGGGTGCTTCGCTTGTCATCGTTCAATCGTTCGTATTCTTCATTACCGATCGTCCAAAATGCATCAAATCCAAGCGATACATTTCTACATTTCAATGTAATTCTGGAATTTAGAGTAGAGGTGACCCCGACGGGTCAGCAAATTATTGTCAATTCAAAAGTTTTCCTTTTTTTTTTTAATTTTCATTTTTTAATAAAATAATGCCTGGCGATCCTGCCCTGAAAAGCCGGAGTTGAGGTGCAGAAGTCGGGTTGGAGGAGTCGGGTTGGAGGAGTCGGGGTGAGGGAGTCGGGATGCTTGAGCCGGGGTGCTTGAGTCGGGGCAGAGGAGTCGGGGGACTTGAGTCGGGGTGGGGGAGTCGGGGCGGAGGAGTTGGGGTGCTTGAGTCGGGGTGGAGGAGTTGGGGTGCTTGAGTCGGGGTGGAGGAGTTGGGGTGCTTGAGTCGGGGTGTGGGAGCCAGGGTGCTTGAGTCGGGGCGGAGGAGTCGGGGCAGAGGATTCGGGGTGCTTGAGTCGGAGTGGAGAAGTCGTGGTAGGGGAGTCAGGGTGCTTGAGTCGGGGCAGAGTAGTCGGGGCAGAGGATTCGGGGCAGAGGATTCGGGGTGCTTGAGTCAGGGCGGAGGAATCGAGGCAAAGGAGTCGGGTTGCTTGAGTCGGGGCAGAGGAGTCGGGGTGTTTGAGTCGGGGTGCTTGAGTCGGGGCAGAGGAGTCGGGGTGCTTGAGTCGGGGTGGGGGAGTCGGGGCGGTGGAGTCGGGGTGCTTGAGTCGGGGTGGAGGAGTCGGGGCGGTGGAGTCGGGGTGCTTGAGTCGGGGCGGTGGAGTCGGGGTGCCTGAGTCGGGGCGATGGAGTCGGGGTGGGGGAGTCGGTGGAAATGAGGATTTATAAGGTGTCCGGAGTTTGCACAACACTTTACAATATAATGGGGAAGTTGGAATACAATAGCACCCGGGCAGACCGGGCCCCTAAGAGCTTACAATCTAATAGGTAAGATTAGTAGTCTCTCGATGAACGTCGGCTGTGTGGCTCCTCTTGTGTGAGTCGGCTCGCTCTCCGGACGGTTTTGCTCTTCCTCGGGGTGGATGTACAGCAGGAAGATTTCCCAAGAGCGGCAGGAATGTTAATTTATTCCTGTAAATCAACCTGAAGGATTGTGCAATGTGTGCGCCTCTTGTCAGCGGGACACAACTAACCCCAATCCCGGCGCTTCCTGCGGGATAACAACCACCAATGGCTCCAACATACAGGAACATCACTGGACACAAATACCAAAGAGATTTAAAAAAAATTATATATATACACATACATAGTATCTGACAAAAGTAAGTACACCCCTCAGTGACATTCATGTGACAACACTGAAGAAATGACACTTGTCTACAATGTAAAGTAGTGAGTGTACAGCTTGTATAACAGTGTAAATTTGCCGTCCCCTCAAAATAACTCAACACACAGCCATTAATGTCTAAACCACTGGCAACAAAAGTCAGTACACCCCTAAGTGTATTTTATATGATAGAGACAGAATATAAACCAAAAATCCAGAAAAAACACACAATACAAATGTTATAAACCTATGATAAAAACTCTAGACCCTTCATTTTTTTGTAAGTGGGCAAAACAATCTGCAGGGGAGACGATCGGTATTTTCTCCACTGTGAGTTTGTATCTATATATATATATATATATATAAACAATGCTTCTGATTGAGCTCCTGCAGTATCTCCTTTTATGTGGGGGCTCGTCCGGGATCACTCCGATGAACTCCAACATCCGCTATTTGAATAGATACAAGGGCGTGTCTCAACTGGCATTACCGGTTCAATACTTTGAAAATGCACCTCGTAATATTTGGGATCTACTGAGCATTTGAAGGCCCTGGGCACGCCGGAGGTCTCTTCAGCCCCTCTGAGCACCAGAACTCCTGGCAGGAAAAATGCTGCTTACAAAATGCAGTAAGAGGTGTGTGCTGCGTTTCGGTGTGTTGTGCTTTTAGGAGTTTGAGTGTTAATTCATTCCATTCATTTATTCTCGCCACTGGAATGCTTTAACGCTCAAAAAAGGAATGTATCTAACATTTAGATGTATCTAACATTTAGGCACATTTAGGAGCGTCTAGCATTTTTCCTGCTCGTCGGCCCCTTTCCTTTGGTGGGTTTTCTTTTCAGCCTGTAAACGCCTCCTGTTTGCGCTCGGAGAGTCAGACACATAGAGTTATAGAGAGGAGCTGTTTAGGTTGAAAAATAATATCGCTCAACGTCTGTAAAAGGGACGTTTATTAAGCTCTGTGTGTGAGGCCCGAGAGTGTCACAGCCTTGTGTCTGGAGTATGGAGTACCAATTTATATATATATGTGCATAGAGGTGCATAGAGGTGCAGAGAGGCTCATAGAGGTGCATAGAGGTGCATAGAGGTGCATAGAGGCGCATAGAGGCGCATAGAGGCGCATAGAGGCGCATAGAGGGGCATAGAGGCGTATAGAGGCGCATAGAGGCGCATAGAGGCGTATAGAGGCGCATAGAGGCGCATAGAGGCGCATAGAGGGGCATAGAGGCGCATAGAGGGGCATAGAGGCGCATATAGGCGCATAGAGGCGCATAGAGGGGCATAGAGGCGCATAGAGGGGCATAGAGGCGCATATAGGCGCATAGAGGCGCATAGAGGGGCATAGAGGCGCATAGAGGGGCATAGAGGCGCATAGAGGCGCATAGAGGGGCATATAGGCGCATAGAGGCGCATAGAGGGGCATAGAGGGGCATAGAGGGGCATAGAGGCGCATAGAGGAGCATAGAGGGGCATAGAGTCGCATAGAGGCGCATAGAGGCGTATAGAGGCGCATAGAGGGGCATAGAGGCGCATAGAGGGGCATAGAGGCGTATAGAGGCGCATAGAGGCGCATAGAGGCGCATAGAGGCGCATAGAGGGGCATAGAGGGGCATAGAGGCGCATAGAGGGGCATAGAGGCGCATAGAGGCGCATAGAGGCGCATAGAGGGGCATAGAGGCGCATAGAGGGGCATAGAGGCGCATAGAGGGGCATAGAGGCGTATAGAGGCGCATAGAGGCGCATAGAGGCGCATAGAGGGGCATAGAGGGGCATAGAGGGGCATAGAGGCGCATAGAGGCGCATAGAGGCGCATAGAGGCGCATAGAGGCGCAAACAGGCGCATAGAGGGGCATAGAGGCGCATAGAGGCGCATAGAGGCGTATAGAGGGGCATAGAGGGGCATAGAGGGGCATAGAGGCGCATAGAGGCGCATAGAGGGGCATAGAGGCGCATACAGGCGCATAGAGGCGCATAGAGGGGCATAGAGGCGCATAGAGGGGCATAGAGGCGCATAGAGGCGCATAGAGGGGCATAGAGGCGCATAGAGGCGCATAGAGGCGCATAGAGGGGCATAGAGGGGCATAGAGGCGCATAGAGGCGCATAGAGGCGCATACAGGCGCATAGAGGCGCATAGAGGGGCATAGAGGCGCATAGAGGGGCATAGAGGCGCATAGAGGCGCATAGAGGGGCATAGAGGCGCATACAGGCGCATAGAGGCGCATAGAGGGGCATAGAGGGGCATAGAGGGGCATAGAGGCGCATAGAGGCGTATAGAGGGGCATAGAGACGCATAGAGGCGCATAGAGGGGCATAGAGGCGCATACAGGCGCATAGAGGCGCATAGAGGCGCATAGAGGGGCATAGAGGGGCATAGAGGGGCGGTGTTTTGTAGCTTGCCTTGTCATGTGTCAATGTGCACTTTGCTTTGTGCCCTGACAATTTTTATTGATGTGCATTTCCAATGCGTTTTTGAGGTTAGGATTTGGCGTTTGAAAGGCTTGGTAACACCTGTTGAGCACCAGCAGTACTTTTGGTTAGGAATCAGGTGGCTGGTCTGCACATGGTCATTGGTTGCTAGTACCCAGGCGGCTGAGACATACAACATCATTGGTTGCTAGGAAGCAAGCCACTAGGCTGCACTGTGTTATTGGTTGCTAGGAAGCAGGCAGCTTGGCTGCACACATTCATTGGTTGCTAGGATGCAGGCGGCTGGGTCGTATATCTCACCAGGAACCCCAAGTGCAGGAAATCTCCAGGTGATTTACCTCTCCGGCAACAGCCAACCCTGAAATGTCAGCTTTGGGTGGAGGTTCCTCTTTAGTGTAACTTTTAATAACTGCCGTTAAGGTTGTGCAATAAACCTCAGAACATTTACAACACAGTCCGGTCAGCTGATGAGGTTTCTAAATGGTCCTTTCTGGTTGCCCAATCCCTGCAGATCCTGGTAGCCCCCCCCCCCCCCCCCTCGGGGCTCCTCGCTGGGAAGTGGCTGTGCTTGTCATCTCCACCACATGTTCCCAACTTCAAACAGGAAGGCGGATCCAGACACTAAGGCCCCTTTCACACTGGGGCGGGAGCCGTGGTGACGGTAAAGCAGCGCTATATTTAGCGTTGCTTTACCGTCGTTTTAGCCGCGGTATTCGGTCGCTCGCGGGGCGGTTTTACCCCCGCGAGCGGCCGAAAAGGGTATTACCGCGGTGTCCCATTGAAATCAATTGGTAGGGGCGGTATAAGAGCGGTGAATACTCGGCTCCTTCACCGCTCCAAAGATGCTGCTAGCAGGACTTGTTTTACCGTCCTGCCAGCGCACCGCTCCAGTGTGACCCCGCCGGCGTTCACACTGGAGAGAATGGGGCCGGTGTACCGCCTGAAAACCGCCCCAGTGTGAAAGGGGCCTAAATGATGTGCTGTGACCCATTAACCCTTCCAAGCCCAGAGATTGTGTGTCTATAGAGCAGCCGTGTCCTCTTCACCGCCACTCCGTGTATAGAACCGGCGATGAGTATCCAACTCTCCTCTCCTGAAATACTCTGCACTGCTGTGGGACTCTGCTCCTTCCTCTATAACGCTCCTCTCCTGAAATACTCTGCACTGCTGGGGGACTCTGCTCCTTCCTCTATAACGCTCCTCTCCTGAAATACTCTGCACTGCTGGGGGACTCTGCTCCTTCCTCTATAACTCTCCTCTCCTGAAATACTCTGCACTGCTGGGGGACTCTGCTCCTTCCTCTATAACGCTCCTCTCCTGAAATACTCTGCACTGCTGGGGGACTCTGCTCCTTCCTCTATAACTCTCCTCTCCTGAAATACTCTGCTCTGCTGGAGGACTCTGCTCCTTCCTCTATAACTCTCCTCTCCTGAAATACTCTGCACTGCTGGAGGACTCTGCTCCTTCCTCTATAACTCTCCTCTCCTGAAATACTCTGCACTGCTGGAGGACTCTGCTCCTTCCTCTATAACTCTCCTCTCCTGAAATACTCTGCTGGAGGACTCTGCTCCTTCCTCTATAACTCTCCTCTCCTGAAATACTCTGCTGGAGGACTCTGCTCCTTCCTCTATAACTCTCCTCTCCTGAAATACTCTGCTGAAGGACTCTGCTCCTTCCTCTATAACTCTCCTCTCCTGAAATACTCTGCTGGAGGACTCTGCTCCTTCCTCTATAACTCTCCTCTCCTGAAATACTCTGCACTGCTGGAGAACTCTGCTCCTTCCTCTATAACTCTCCTCTCCTGAAATACTCTGCACTGCTGGAGGACTCTGCTCCTTCCTCTATAACTCTCCTCTCCTGAAATACTCTGCTGGAGGACTCTGCTCCTTCCTCTATAACTCTCCTCTCCTGAAATACTCTGCTCTGCTGGAGGACTCTGCTCCTTCCTCTATAACTCTCCTCTCCTGAAATACTCTGCTGGAGGACTCTGCTCCTTCCTCTATAACTCTCCTCTCCTGAAATACTCTGCACTGCTGGAGAACTCTGCTCCTTCCTCTATAACTCTCCTCTCCTGAAATACTCTGCACTGCTGGAGGACTCTGCTCCTTCCTCTATAACTCTCCTCTCCTGAAATACTCTGCACTGCTGGAGGACTCTGCTCCTTCCTCTATAACTCTCCTCTCCTGAAATACTCTGCTCTGCTGGAGGACTCTGCTCCTTCCTCTATAACTCTCCTCTCCTGAAATACTCTGCTCTGCTGGAGGACTCTGCTCCTTCCTCTATAACTCTCCTCTCCTGAAATACTCTGCCCTGCTGGAGGACTCATCTCCTTCCTCTATAACTCTCCTCTCCTGAAATACTCTGCACTGCTGGAGGACTCCTCTCCTTCCTCTATAACTCTCCTCTCCTGTGGGTCACATGATCATGAGGTGGAGGGGGAGGGTTGCCGTAGGTGACAGTAAGTAGATTTCCCGTCTTCGGGACGCACACAGGAATGGGTTCCCGGCGTCGGGCCAGACATGTGCGGTGCAGCTGGTGGAGCTCTTTTCTTCTCTTACACACAAGATGTTTTCTTCTTTCATTTTTGTTTCGGTGGATAAATATTCTGTGTGGCAGAAATACTGAAATTCATCCGGCGCAGCCTTGAGGTACCGACCAACCGGCCAATCACAGCACTTATTGATCATGTGACAAACGTTGTCCGCAAAAAATCTGATGGTTCATCCAAAGTGGTGAATCTTAGAATGATGGATGGAGAGACAATGAATGCCGGGCTAGATGGAGGGAGGGATGGATGGATGGAGGGATGGAGGGATGGATGGAGAGACAATGAATGCAGGGCGGGATGGAGGGATGGATGGAGGGAGGGATGGATGGAGGGAGGGATGGATGGAGGGGGGAGGGATGGATGGATGGAGGGATGGATGGGGGGATGGAGGGATGAATGGATGGATGGATGGATGGAGGGATGGAGGGATGGATGGATGGGGGGATGGAGGGAGGGATGGATGGAGGGATGGATGGAGGGGTGGATGGAGGGAGGGATGGAGGGAGGGATGGATGGAGGGATGGATGGATGGATGGAGGGATGGAGGGAGGGAGGGATGGATGGATGGAGGGATGGATGGATGGAGGGATGGATGGGGGGGATGGATGGAGGGAGGGAGGGAGGGAGGGAGGGAGGGATGGAGGGATGGATGGAAGGAGGGATGGATGGAAGGAGGGATGGAGGGAAGGATGGAGGAATGGAGGGATGGATGGAAGGAGGGATGGAGGGAGGGATGGATGGATGGAGGGATGGATGGGGGGATGGAGGGAGGGATGGATGGAGGGATGGATGGATGGAGGGATGGAGGGATGGATGGAGGGGGGGGATGGAGGGAGGGAGGGATAGATGGAGGGATGGATGGAAGGGGGGGGGGAGGGAGGGAGGGGGGGGATGGATGGATGGATGGATGGGATGGATGGAGGGATGGATGGATGGATGGATGGAGGGATGGATGGCTGGATGGAGGGATGGAGGGATGGAGGGATGGAGGGATGGATGGATGGAGTGATCGATGGATGGATGGAGGGATGGAGGGATGGATGGAAGGATGGATGGAGGGAGGGATGGAGGGGGGGAGGGATGGAGGGAGGGATGGAGGGAGGGAGGGAGGGGGAGGGATGGATGGAGGGATGGATGGATGGATGGAATGGAGGGATGGAGGGATGGATGGAGGGATGGATGGAGGGATGGATGGCGGGAGGGATGGAGGGATGGATGGATGGATGGATGGATGGATGGAGGGATGGATGGATGGATGGATGGATGGAGGGATGGATGGCTGGATGGAGGGGAGGGATGGAGGGATGGATGGATGGAGGGATGGATGGATGGAGGATCGATGGATGGATGGAGGGATGGAAGGATGGATGGAGGGAGGGATGGAGGAGGGAGGGAGGGAGGGAGGGAGGGATGGAGGGAGGGAGGGAGGGAGGGAGGGAGGGAGGGATGGATGGAGGGATGGATGGATGGATGAAGGGATGGAGGGATGGAGGGATGGATGGAAGGATGGATGAAGGGATGGAGGGATGGAGGGATGGATGGAGGGATGGAGGGATGGATGGAGGGAGGGATGGAGGTATGGAGGGATGGAGGGATGGATGGATGGAGGGATGGATGGGGGGATGGAGGGAGGGATGGATAGAAGGATAGGGAAATGGAGAATCGATGGGAGGATAAATTAATTTTATTGATTTTTATTGAATTTATTTTAATTATGTTTTTTTTTCTCAAAATGCTTTCCCTTTATTATTATTATTATTATTATTATTATTATTATTATTATTTATTGAGTTGGTGGGACTCCGGCAGCAACAACATTATATTGTTGAAATAGTATTTTTCTAGGTTTCCCATGGAAGGACTCCTGTCAGACAGAACAGTCGGGTCTTTTCTCCAGTAGAGTTGGTCAGTAGATGGTGGTCAGGGAGCCGCCCTCTTCCGGGTGATTGGACAAGGGAGGAGCAGCAGCTTTCTGATAATGTCATCTCTCTGCTCTTCTAATGGCCGGGAACTCTCAGTGTCAGGTTGTCCCCATTCCTCTTCGAGGTTTTCTAGCAACTCTGATTGGCTTAAAGAGTAATTCTGCTTTTCATCAAACGTGCAGCCAGTGGCGTCGCTAGGGGGGGGGGGGGGTGGCTTTTGGGGCCCATAGCCCCGAGTCTCTGCAGGGGTCCCCAAGGGGAGGGGAGGCTCTCTGGGGACCCTGATATAAGGGGGGGTCTCTCTAGGGATACACACACGTATATTACTGTATATAGATGTGTATGCCCGCCCAAGCGTATGGCTTTCTTTATTACGCTGCTATTGGCTCTTGCCCCAGATCTACTGTAAAGCCAGCAACGCCCCTACATGCAGCAAAGACCTCCCCACCCCCAACCACAACTCTCATTATAAGAGATGTAGATGTTCCATACATTGTACAGCAGAGGCTCCACCCCCGATCCACCCCTGATCAATAGACCCCCCCCCCCCCGGTGCTGCCTGTTCATGGACTCTCCCATGAAGGATCCTGACCTCACCACTTCCCAACGTGAGTGCCCCCTCTGTCAGGTTTTTATTGCAGTCTGTGTCCCCTCCCCCCTTCTCTATTTGTCCTGGTGACCTGTTGTCAGTCTCTGTACAGCAGGGCTGGAGTGTGACAAGAGGAAGCAGCACAAGTACCAGTTCATGGGCTGACAAGAAGCATGCTGATTGGAGGAGAGAGCAGAGTGACAGAGCTGTGCTGCTTCTCATTTTTACTGTCCAGTCACAGCCTTGGGGGGAGGGGGTTGGGGGGGTCCAATGGGCTCAGAGGAAAGGTCATCGCGCTGAGGACATCTAGTGGCAGAAAAAATTGTGGGAATATTTCTGGATTGAAAGTGAATATTGCGGTAAAAGCGGATTGTCCGATTTTATCTTTAATTGGGTTATTCATGTTTATCTGCTTGTTTTTGGCTGCGCTTTAAAGACCGACTCCGGGCAATATTTTGCCCCATGTAGCGGGTCTACGTGATATATAGATTTATTTATTTATTAATAAAACATTTTTTTTTATAGGAAAAAGAGGAAACCCGGGCGGGGGGGGGGGGAGGGGCACATCTGTAAATCTGTGGGCGGGAGATGAAAGGGGGAATTATTGGAAGATTGTAAATATCTGGTGGGATTTGTCCCCCGATATCCATTCACCGATAACGATCGTAGAATCGTTCTATGAACTCCGCAGACTCTGAGGATCCTTTATCACAAATCCCAGATTGGTTTGTTACAAATTCATTACTTTCTGTTTATTTATTTATTTTTGTAAATGTCGGCCAACATAATGTGACTTGTTTTCTGCTCAATAAAAAAATAAAAAAAATAAAAAAAAAGATTTTTATCTTGTTAATGAAGCAAATTTTATACCCAATTAAAAAATATAAAAATATATAAGCCCCTCATATTACAGCACTGAGCTGTTCAATCTTCCCGGACCCCAAAATACATTGGATAGTAATGTGTCGGTGTACCACCCCCTGGTATCTATTACTTCTCACAGAGATCAATACCTTCATCAGCTTTCCTCCCCAGAACCACAGCACCATCTTTCTTCAGGCATCACCCAGGGCTCGCTGCTTGCTACAAAGATACAATGTTGCAAACTGATCACTGGGGCAGAAGAGACTGAGGAAATGCTCCCTCCTGCCTGCAGCAGATTGATGACATCAGCTCAGCCTAGGCTTATAGTACCTGGATTGGAGCTCAAAGATGACTTCTCAATGATACAAAAGTGTTTATTTCCCCCAGAAAATCATACGGTTGCTGAATATAATGTCAGGAATGTATCTAGACTTGATATTTTAAAGGTGACACAGATAAATATTTTAAATATAAAATTATAGTTTAATAAGTCATAATTAATAAAAAAGTCATAATAATAATTTAATAAGTCATTCAAAAAAAATGTTTTTATCCTTCACTCTTAATCATCCTTAATCTCTATTTTTATCACTTTCACTAGAAATTTAAGATCCTCATTTTATATTTTTTATATTTTATTTATTTATTTATATATATATATATATATATCTCAACAATAAATACACAAAATATATATTTATTAATATATAAATATATAAATAAATACATAATAAATACTTAAATATATCTATATCTAGATTTTATTTATTTTATTTATTTATATATATATATATATATATATATATATATATATATATATATATATATATATCAAAAATAAATACACAAAATATATATTTATTAATATATAAATATATAAATAAATACATAATAAATACTTAAATATATCTATATCTAGATTTTATTTATTTTATTTATTTATATATATATATATATATATATATATATATATCAAAAATAAATACACAAAATATATATTTATTAATATATAAATATATAAATAAATACATAATAAATACTTAAATATATCTATATCTAGATTTTATTTATTTTATTTATTTATATATATATATATATATATATATATATATATATATATATATATATATATATATATATATATATATATATATATATATATCAAAAATAAATACACAAAATATATATTTATTAATATATAAATATATAAATAAATACATAATAAATACATAAATATATCTATATCTAGATATAGATACAGTATGTATCTATATATATAATTTTTTTTTTTAAGAATTGTTTTGCCCTCCTTTTTAGGATGGCACAATTATTGAGTCTTAATGTTGCCAGCTCAGCACTTTGGAGAACGGCGGTGTAGGTTTATCTACCGCCGCATTCCATCGCCATGACGACGGCGGCCCCGAAGCCGTGCGTGACACTCCATAAATACAGCGATATCTGGGTCACACTGACAAATGTTGCGGTTGAGGAAAGTGTTTACGCGGTCCTGTCGCGGTGCGAGAGATTAGACGTGATCCAGTGCCGTAAATAAACTTATCTGGCCAAGAGCAGAATCTAAACACGGCGAGAGAGAAAGAGACAGAACCGTCGGGGGGTTCGCTCGACCTCCATTTTGTCACCGCGACTCCGTCCTTGGCAGTTTGGGTCCGCTGATAAATCTAGAAGCCCAGCGCATTTTTTCCAGATGGACGCACGCTAACCGCCGCCGAGAAAGACGAAATGTCTCCGTCGGATCCGATTTATGAGATGCAAAATGCGTGTTTATTGGACTTCAGAGGGTTGTAATATTTTCTCTATTGTTTAACGAAAGCCGTCGCGGCGTATTTTACTCATTTACAGTCCGTGCGGAAATCTTCTGATCGACTTTTCAGAGAATAAGGAAACCAATTATATCAGTCGGCACCATAGGAGCTTACACTTTAATATCCCCTTCATCAGATACACACTATTATTATTATACATTTATATGGCTCTGACATATTCCACAGTGCTGTACAGAGAACATTGAACCAATCCCATTGGTCTCTGCACCACAAGAGCTCACACTCTAATATCCCCACCACAGTCATACACTATTATTATTATTATTATTATTATTATACATTTATATAGCTCTGAGTGCCCTAGGTCTTCCACTGAGTGTCTCAGGTCTTCTACTGAGCACTCTAGGTCTTGCTCTCAATGCCCCAAGTCTTCTACTGAATGCCCTAGGTCAAGGGTAGGCAACCTGGGGCCCTACAGCTGTTGCAGAACTACAAGTCCCAGCATGCCTCTGGGAGTAATTGTAACTGCCAGCCTTGCAATGCCTCATGGGAAATGTTGTTCCACAGGTCTTCCACTGAGTGTCCTAGGTCAGTGGTTCTCGACCCTGTCCTCAAGCGCCCCCAACAGGCCATGTTTTGGAAATTTCTCTTAGATAAAATAGCTCTCCAAAATACCAAGCCATTGACTCTGATTAAAACCACCTGTGCAAGATAAAGAAAAACCTGCAAACATGGCCTGTTGGGGGTACTCGAGGACAGGGTTCAGAACCACTGCCCTAGGTCTTCCACTGAGTGCCCAGGTCTTACTGCTAAGTGCCCCAAGTCTTCTACAGAGTGTCCCAGGTCTTCTACTGAAAGCCCCAGATCTTCCACTGAGTGTTCCAAGCCTTCTACTGAATTCCCTAGATCTTACACTGAATGTTCCAGGTCCTCAACTGAGTGTTCCAGGTCTTCTACAGCGTGTTTCAGGTCTTCTACTGAGTGTTCCAGGTCTTCTACTGAGTGTTCCAGGTCTTCTACTGAGTGTTCCAGGTCTTCCCCTGAGTGTTCCAGGTCTTCTACTGAGTGTTCCAGGTCTTCCCCTGAGTGTTCCAGGTCCTCAACTGAGTGTTCCAGGTCTTCTATAGCGTGTTTCAGGTCTTCTACAGCGTGTTTCAGGTCTTCTACTAAATGTTCCAGGTCTTCTACAGCGTGTTTCAGGTCTTCTACAGCGTGTTTCAGGTCTTCTACTAAATGTTCCAGGTCTTCTACTGAGTGTTTCAGGTCTTCTACTGAGTGTTTCAGGTCTTCTACTGAGTGTTCCAGGTCTTCTACTGAGTGTTTCAGGTCTTCTACTGAAAGCCCCAGATCTTCCACTGAGTGTTCCAGGTCCTCAACTGAGTGTTCCAGGTCCTCTACTGAGTGTTCCAGGTCCTCTACTGAGTGTTTCAGGTCTTCTACTGAGTGTTCCAGGTCCTCTACTGAGTGTTCCAGGTCCTCAACTGAGTGTTCCAGGTCTTCTACTGAGTGTTTCAGGTCTTCTACTGAGTGTTTCAGGTCTTCTACTGAGTGTTTCAGGTCTTCTACTGAGTGTTCCAGGTCTTCTACTGAGTGTTTCAGGTCTTCTACTGAGTGTTCCAGGTCTTCTACTGCGTGTTCCAGGTCTTCTACTGCGTGTTTCAGGTCTTCTACTGCCTGTTCCAGGTCTTCTACTGAGTGTTCCAGGTCTTCTACTGAGTGTTCCAGGTCTTCTACTGCGTGTTCCAGGTCTTCTACTGAGTGTTTCAGTTCTTCTACTGAGTGTTCCAGGTCTTCTACTGAGTGTTCCAGGTCTTCTACTGAGTGTTCCAGGTCTTCTACTGCGTGTTCCAGGTCTTCTACTGAGTGTTTCAGTTCTTCTACTGCCTGTTCCAGGTCTTCTACTGAGTGTTCCAGGTCTTCTACTGAGTGTTTCAGGTCTTCTACTGAGTGTTCCAGGTCTTCCACCGAGTGTCTCATGTCTTCTACTGAGTGTTCCAGGTCTTCTACTGTGTGTTCCAGGTCTTCTACTGAGTGTTTCAGGTCTTCTACTGAGTGTTTCAGGTCTTCTACAGAGTGTTTCAGGTCTTCTACTGAATGTTCCAGGTCTTCTACTGAGTGTTCCAGGTCTTCTACTGCGTGTTCCAGGTCTTCTACTGCGTGTTTCAGGTCTTCTACTGAGTGTTCCAGGTCTTCTACTGAGTGTTTCAGGTCTTCTACTGAGTGTTCCAGGTCTTCTACTGCGTGTTCCAGGTCTTCTACTGAGTGTTTCAGGTCTTCTACTGCGTGTTCCAGGTCTTCTACTGAGTGTTTCAGGTCTTCTACTGAGTGTTTCAGGTCTTCTACTGAGTGTTTCAGGTCTTCTACTGAGTGTTCCAGGTCTTCTACTGCGTGTTCCAGATCTTCCACTGAGTGTTCCAGGTCTTCTCCTGAATGCCCCATGGCTCCCTGGAGATATGGAGATGATTAGATTTATCTAGACTTCTATGATTTATTTTGTCACCATAAGGTGACATTTCTAATTTTTAGATCAATTTAATTCCCTGTATATTTAGTTAAAATGATTCCATTAGTTTTAGATTTGATGCAAATCATAGTATTCCAGCAGTCCCTCTCCGAGGTGCTCGCGGTCTATTAGGACCCTGGAATCGCCTCTGCATGGAGCCGCATGCACTGCCTGCAGGCAATAACCAGACTTCTTTGTAAATAGCCGATTCCGCTGTCAGAGTTTGATCCGTCTGCAGTGGTGATACTACAAAGGCCGATCTGCACATGTTGCCCGGGGCGGAAGGATAGGCCTTTGATAATTTCACAGGGGAAATATGAGCTGTTATTAGGTTTTGGACGGGCCGCTCATATAAGCTTCTGTTGTCGCTTTCCATAAAGCCGGCAATGGGCGAGGAAACGTTTTCCCGCAGATACGGATTGTACCGCCGCTGCTGAACCGATATTCCTAATCTGCAACGTCTTGTAGACTCGCGTTCTCTTCCTGCAGCTGTCGCCACTTTTCCTCCACATGTTTCCTGTTAGATAAAAAGACTTTTCTGCTCCAGAACTTGAAATGGAAACGTCTGCCCGACACGTGTCTACCTTCCCGCCGCTACGAAGTCACGTCAATCCCCCGATGGCTTCCATGCAGCGCTTAGTCAGCAGATTGCCTGGAATCCTTTCATTAAAGATGGAAGGACATTGAAAATGTGTTGTTTGGTTGGTTAAAAGATCATTATAAATGGCATTTTATAGAAATGTGAACACCACCGATTTCCCAGTGCAGGCCGACCATAGTCCTTCCCTAGAGCCAGAAGGGTGCAGAGCCATGTGACATAAGCCATGAGATCTCCAGCTTGTTCAAGTAAGCTTTGACAATAAAACCTGGAAGCTGATTGGTTTCTATCAGATTTTGCACTCTCCAGTTTTAGGAAAACTCCCCCATAGTGTGGAAAGGCTTATGCCCCGTACACACGATCGGAAAATCCGACCACAAAATCCGTCTGATTTTTTCCGACGGATTTAGTCCGACACTGGTGTTGCATACACACGGTCGGACAAAGTTGTCGGAAAATCTGATCATTCTGAACGTGGTGACGTTCGTTGCGTATGACGGCACTACGTAGAGGCTAGTAGCCAATAGCTTTGGTCTTGTAATGTGATCTGAGCATGCGTGGCATTCGCTACACACGATCGAAAAAAGTCCGATCGGACTTTGTTGTCGGAAAATTTGAGAGCAGGAGATAAAACTTTGTCCGTCGGAAAATCCGATGGAAAAAGTCTGATGGAGCCCACACACGGTCGGAATTTCCGACAACATTGTCCGATAGGACATTTTCCGTTGGAAAATCCGACCGTGTGTACGGGGCATTACAGTGAAAGCAGCGGTCTCTCTGCAGAAGTCTGGCATGCCCCTCCTCTGAGTCAGAGCCAGAGCTCTTCAATCCTCAGGGAGCGCTAGCTTTGCTGACTGCAGACCTTTAGGTCTTGCTCAGTAGTGGGCGTGTCCCTGCCCCTGCAGAGAGACCGCTGCTTCCACACAGAGGGCAAAGGGTCCTTCTCTGTAGCATGGCATGGGACCGGCTTTTCTACTCAGGCTGTAGCTGTTCTGTTTCTGACAGTTCAGTTGTGCTGTAAGGTTGGGGCTGGTGTTCTTAGTAAGGGAGGGGTTATTTTTGGTTCAGCATTATTGGTAGGTCCAGTATAGTTGAAAAAAGTTATTGTTACGGGTCGGGTCATTTTTGGGAGGCCCAGACCTACTAATAGCTCTTTTCCAATCAGTTTTTATTGGGTTTTAAGAGACGGTAAACCTAGTTGTATAATGTCGGTGGACGCCGGTCTCTTAGTGAAGTGTTGTATAATATGACACACACAATGGTACATCTGGTGATTGTGTAACAAGGCAAAGAAAACAAGCAATTCAAAGTGAAATAAAGAGAGAAATCTCTGGTTTTGAGGCCCCTAATGAAACCTACATATCAGACGTTTTGTAATCGGAGGGTCTGGGCCCTATGGGAAGATATAAATGGCTCCTAAGGGCGATGCTCCGTACACACGAAAAGAAAGGAACAAGAGGGGGTTTAGCCAACCTGACGGACTATCGCGGTACCTGAACAAAAACGGATATTCCGTAATAGATAATTTATATAAAGATTATTTTATTATAGAAAATTTAAACAATGATATACAAAAACATACAGAATAAAAGGAAAAATGATAAGGGTTTAGTCATTGAATATAAAACATGCATATAAACATATCAAGTTACATTGATCGTTCTTAGATGCTGATCAGAAGATGGTTGACGCGTTTCGCTTTTGGCTT
The DNA here is from genome assembly GCA_028564925.1 of Lithobates sylvaticus. Lineage (NCBI taxonomy): Eukaryota > Metazoa > Chordata > Amphibia > Anura > Ranidae > Lithobates > Lithobates sylvaticus. The sequence goes on along the minus strand of CM053037.1, from coordinate 201,568,425 downwards.
CATCAGAACCAATGAGCAGCAATTCTAGTATCTGTGATATAATTCTAAGAAAGGAAAGATGAAAGTTACTTGAGAGTGAGCCACAGAATCTTCTCATATATATAGTGGAATAGTGTTTATCTTTATAGATCTTTTGCCTACCTTACAGGTATGTATTCCTGTTTGAGGATATCCACCTCAGTGGTGGAGACATAATTTTGTGTTATCGCATGGGGTAAAAAATGATCCCTGGGGGGGGGAGTATTTGCCAGATTTGTTTATTGAAGAGGTTATCCCATTTGGAATTGGTGCAATTACTAAGAGAGAGAAACAACAAACCAAAAAAAAAAAAAAAAAAAAACGGGGGGGAAAATGAATAAGAGATAGTGAGGGAAATAGATTAGATGACGAAATTGGGGTAAATCAAATTAAAAATATATGCAATCAAAAATTGTATATACTTACGTCTATTCTATTGGTGGTGCTAACCGATGAAATTAGTATCGGAAGCCCATCTCTGCCGAATAGGTAGGGATATTACGGCTGAGCTCCGTACACACGATCGGACATTCCGACAACAAAACCGTGGATTTTTTTTCCGATGGATGCTCAAACTTGTCTTGCGCACACACGGTCACACAAATCTTGTCAGAAATTCCAAACGTCAAGAACGCGGCGACGTACAACGCGTACGAGGAGCGAGAAAAATGAAGTTGAATAGCCAGTGCGGCTCCTCTGCTTGATTCCGGGGCATGCGTGGAATTTTGTGCGTCGGAATTGTGTACACACGCTCGGAATTTCCGACAACAAGTTTTGTTGTGGGAAAATTTGAGAACCAGTTCGATGGAGCGTACACACCGTCGGGTTTTCCGACAACAAGCTCACATCGAACATTTGTTGTCCGAAATTCCGACTGTGTGTACACGGCATAAGAGTGAAGGAAAGATTTAGCGAAGGTATAAGGGGTAAGGTGGGGGTGTGGGGGCCTTAAGTGACCTGGATGGGTAAGAGGAGGAGGGGACACTGTCTTCTCTGGGGGTGTAGTGGACAGCTGTGCTCGGTGGTACCTCCTTGTATTCATCGGTTGTGATGAAATGCAGCCAACAGGTCCTGTGTTTAGGAGTTTACAGGGGGGTATCTTTCACTTGATAGGTAAGTTCCTCTATTTCTGCAGTTTTTGTTATTCGTTTAATCCAATGTACAATGGTCGGGGGGGGTCCGATGTTCGCCATCGCGCTGGGATGCGTTAAGCCCCATACACACGGTCGGACTTTTTCATGGATTCTGTCCGATCGGACAATGTTGTCGAAAAATCAGACCGTGTGTATGCACCATCGGACAGTGTTCGTCGGTTTGTCCGACGGACAAAGTCTTATCTCCTGCTGGAAAGATTTGCCGCCAACACGGTCCGATCACACCAAGTCCGATCGTGTGTATCAAATTCCTGACGGACAAAGTGCCACGCATGCTCAGATCACATTACAAGACCAAAGCTATTGGCTACTAGCCTCTACGTAGTCCCGTCGTACGCAACAAACGTCACCACGTTCAGAATGATCGGATTTTTCAACAACTTTGTCCGACCGTGTGTACGCAACACCAACATCGGACAAAGTACGACGGACATGATCCGACGGACCTGGTCCTCGGATTGTCCGACCGTGTGTATGGGGCTTTACCCTGCCCGCATTCACCAGATGCATGGCTGAAGAGCCGAGGTTTGTCTTTTCTTGGCATTGTGGATTGATGCAGCAGAAATTGTGCTGGTGAGTATTCGAGGGCGAAGAACGTGGTGGTTTGATTTGTGGACTTCTGTCCAGAATGGTTGTATTTGAGGGCAGATGTGCAGAAGCAACCTCAACTCTCCACCCAGCGCCAGCACTGGGATTGTAGGTGAAATCTTATGTAGCTTCAGGAGAATCCTGTACCATCTAGAAAAATGTTGAATCCAATTTCTTGCATGTAGAAGTTTACTGACCCCTTGTAGATATTTTCCCACTCAGGTTTCTCCAAGGATAGGTCTTGTTCCCATCTATGGCTCGCTATATTAGATTTTGGGTCATGTTACGTGAAAAGCGTAGCATATATGTCAGAGATTGGGTGTCTTTGGTGTTCTTGTCGTAGACAAATTGATTTGAACGGTGTCGGGACCAGTCGGTTCTGGGTTGGGAATTGTCAAGAAAGTGTCGGATTTGGATGTAGGACCAGAAGGGGAATGACTGATTCATCATCGGGGAAGAAAGTGATTGCAGAGTCAGTAGACGACCTAAGAAAGGAGGTGGACATTCCTTGTGGGAAGTCCGGGTTTTGGCGTCAGGGGACCTGAGATTGACGAGATTTTATATTTACGGCAGTGTCACGTTCCGGATATGGCGGGAAACAGGAGGTGGATCCCCTATGCCAATGGGGCGATAGCACGGGTTGTATTGGAGGACCGGTTCTAATGTTGCTACTGGTTTTCACCAGAGCCCGCCGCAAGGCGGGATGGACTTGTAGCGGCGGTAGCAACCAGGTCGTGTCTTCCAATAGCAACTCGACCCCACTGACAGCTGAGACAGACGCGGTACACAAGGATAAAGCAGAGGCGAGGTCAAACGTAGCAAAAGGTCAAGGCAGGTGGCTATGGTTCGTAGTCGGGGGCAACGGCAGGGGTCTGGATACACAGTAGGAGCAAAACACGAAACGCTTTCACTGGGCACTAAAGGCAACACAAGATCCGGCCAGGACAGGAAGGGGAAGTGGGTTTAAGTAGGGTTCTGGGGAACGGTAATTTGGACCAGGCACCAATTAATTGTGCACTGACCCTTTAAATGCAGGCAGTGTCGCGCGCGAGCCTGAGGAGCGGTGGCGCGCGCGCGCCGGAAGGAGCCGGCCGGGACAAGGTGAGGGGAGCGGGACGCAATCCCTGGGCGGCCGTGGATCGCGTTCCGGAGAGAGGGCAGCGCCTGCGGTCAGGGGAGCTGACCGAGGCGCTGCAGGACATAGAATGCCGTGAGCGCTCTGGGATGGATGGGGCACCCGGAGCGCTCGGCGTTACAGGCAGGCTTCTCTGAAAGTTACCAGCGTAGCGTTAACGAGAGGGTGGGTTTTATACAATGGCGGGATATGGCTACTAGTGATCCAGGGGAGTTGGCGTAAGTGATAATGTGTTCCAATTGTACCCAAGCTTTGATCTTGAAATGAACATTCCAATGAATAATCCTAGCCAGTTGACAAGCTCGGTGGTATTGTAAGATGTCTGGGAGTCCTGTGCCCTCCTTTTAGTTTGAGTTATCATAGACTAACGATTCCCAATCTGGGACAGGTAGACCTACTAATAGTTAAAAGAAGTTTATCTAATCTTGAAAACTCTAATGCCGCATACACACGGTCGGAATTCTCGTCGGAAAAAGCTCTGATGGTTTTCCCATCGGAATTTCGCTCAAACTGTCTTGACTACACACGGTCACACCAAATTCCGACCGTCTGTAACACAGCGGCATAAAACACGTTCGACAGCACTAGTATAAAAGGGACGTTTAATGCTTCTGAGCATGCGTCGAATTGTTTCCGAGCATGCGTCGAATTGTTTCCGAGCATGCGTCGGAATTTTGCGTGTCGGAATTGCATACACACGATCGGAAAATCCGATAGAAAGGTTTTCCGTCGGAAAAATTAAGAACAGGTTCTCAATCCAAAGCCCGTCGGAAATTCCGACAGGAAAAGACTGATGGGCGCACACACGGTCGGAAAATCCGTTGAAAAGCTCCCATCGGACTGTTTCCATCGGAAATTCCGACCACGTGTACGCGGTATAACTTCCTCAAGTGATGGAAATTTCTTATTCCCAAGTATTTTACCAGCTCACAGTCACATACAGGGAATAGGACTAAATCTGGGGAGGGGGAGTATTCATATAGTAGAACTCTTTTGCCCCGTACACACGGTCGGATTTTCCAATGGAAAATGTCCTATCGGACAATGTTGTCGGAAATTCCGATCGTGTGTGGGCTCCATTGGACTTTTTCCGTCGGATTTTCCGACGGACAGCGTTTTATCTCCTGCTCTCAAATTTTCCGACAACAAAGTCTGATCTGACTTTTTCGGATCGTGTGTAGCGAATTCCGACGGACAAAGTGCCGCGCATGCTCAGATCACATTACAAGACCAAAGCTATTGGCTACTAGCCTCTACGTAGTTCCGTCGTACGCAATGAACGTCACCACGTTCAGAATGATTGGATTTTCCGACAACTTTGTCCGACCGTGTTTATGCAACACCAGTGTCGGACAAAATCCATCGGAAAAAATCAGACGGATTTTGTGGTCGGAATTTCCGACCGTGTGTACGGGGCATTTAAGTAGCAGCTAAGTTCTTGTTAATTAGCGCCCAGCCTAAGCTTGGTGGTGGAAAACGACAGCTTTACCTATAGAGAAGTTTTGAAGTTGGTCTTTTACCATTGCATGAAGATATTAAAGGGTCAGTCCTCTCAGATGTAGTATTTCGTTTTATGTGATAACTTTCGGAGTCATGTATTGACGTATGTCTTTAGACTTCCAGAGGTGAGATCTCCATGTCATAGTTCCTGGGTCTTGTTCTTAGAGTTTTGGGTGACCATACTTGCCTTGGGGGTGCTCCCACTCTACTCTTTTACATTCTAAATTCTGTATATGTAAATGAATAACCAAGTGGAGAGAGTGGGACCCCCTCATCCTGGCCATAGCAGGCGTGTAGACCTAGGAACTAAGAGCAGAGGTCTTACCACCCATGTCCTTGAAGTGATTAAGGTAAGGTGATTCCACTCTTCAGCCAAATCTTGGGATATTACTTTTAGGTATATGGAACTTTTCACCTGCGTTCATGGAACTGAGAAGTAAACTCGAGTTTTCTCATCAATGTTTGGTCCAATTTAACAATCGTAACTTCGGGTGTTGCTTAGACTAGTGTGGTTCTTATCAACTAAGGTGTGTTTGCCCCGCATGGAGTTCTACCCAACCTTTAACCATCCTTAACCTTCGGACCTCTGACTTCTAATCCTGCCCTGACAAATTGAGTGTAGAAGAAAGTGCATGCTTCTTCTTGAAGTTATAAGTGATTGTCCTCCATTGGACCTGGACATTTGGTCATGTTCCTGGCCACGGGCATTCTCATCCTTGACATCTTTCTTCTAATAGTTCTACAGTTACGGCTTCAGCAGAGAAGGGACCGTCAGCATCTGGTGGATCATGGCTTCATGCATTGTGAGTATACCTTGGAGATAATTCATCCACTTTGGACTTACAAAAATATTACCGTGACTAACAAAAGAGTCTCGTCTTCGTTAGCGGATCGTCTACTACATTACTGACCTTCATAGTCTCGTCTTCCGCTTTTAGTAGTTTTTTTTAAATGATTTTTAATTGTTGACCATCTCTGCACTCATCAAGGCACCATGCATCAAAATAACACAATTTACAATTTAACTCAATGTAACATATTGTAGCTTACCAGTCCTTGGAGGTGGATATCTATTTTTTTCTCTCGGTAGCACATTTCCTGACCTATGGTGACAGGACTCTCTGTACTCCATCTGTGGAGAAATAGTGTTGTTAACCTAGGGCGAAACTAAGAAAACCTTCCCCTCTGGTCATCTCAGTAACATGAGGGGAGGTGCTCTATAGTCCATAAAGATAGATTGTAAGAATGGTGACTGATAACAGTCAGCACAGGAGCAGAAGATTTCTGGTAGGGTCAACAGGTATTGAGTGGATATACAACTTTAGTAAGACTTGTACTCATTGTGGATGGACAGTTGGTATCAGTAGATAGACAGGCTTGAGATATCAGTGTAGGCCCAAGTTCAGCTTTAAGTAACATTGTAGTATTAGACCCAATAGACCTGCCACATTCACATGTACCGAACATTGGGCTGGTATCTGTAGGCTTCCCATACCCTTCTCTGTACTCCTATATACATCTCTGTCCTCCATATCCCTCTACTCCCATTATATCTCATCTCTGTCCTCCATATCCCTCTACTCCCATTACATCCCATCTCTGTCCTCCATATCCCTCTTCTCCCATTATATCCCATCTCTGTCCTCCATATCCCTCTACTCCCATTATATCCCATCTCTGTCCTCCATATCCCTCTACTCCCATTATATCCCATCCCTGTCCTCCATATCCCTCTACTCCCATTATATCCCATCCCTGTCCTCCATATCCCTCTACTCCCATTATATCCCATCCCTGTCCACCATATCCCTCTACTCCCATTATATCCCATCTCTGTCCTCCATATCCCTCTACTCCCATTATATCCCATCTCTGTCCTCCATATCCCTCTACTCCCATTATATCCCATCTCTGTCCTCCATATCCCTCTACTCCCATTATATCCCATCTCTGTCCTCCGTATCCCTCTACTCCCATTATATCCCATCTCTGTCCTCCATATCCCTCTACTTCCATTATATCCCATCTCTGTCCTCCGTATCCCTCTACTCCCATTATATCCCATCTCTGTCCTCCATATCCCTCTACTCCCATTATATCCCATCTCTGTCCTCCATATCCCTCTACTCCCATTATATCCCATCTCTGTCCTCCATATCCCTCTACTCCCATTATATCCCATCTCTGTCCTCCATATCCCTCTACTCCCATTATATCCCATCTCTGTCCTCCATATCCCTCTACTCCCATTATATCCCATCTCTGTCCTCCATATCCCTCTACTCCCATTATATCCCATCCCTGTCCTCCGTATCCCTCTACTCCCATTATATCCTCATCTCTGTCCTCCATATCCCTCTACTCCCATTATATCCCATCCCTGTCCACCATATCCCTCTACTCCCATTATATCCCATCCCTGTCCTCCATATCCCTCTACTCCCATTACATCTCATCTCTGTCCTCCATATCCCTCTACTCCCATTACATCCCATCTCTGTCCTCCATATCCCTCTACTTCCATTATATCCCATCTCTGTCCTCCATATCCCTCTACTCCCATTACATCCCATCTCTGTCCTCCGTATCCCTCTACTCCCATTACATCCCATCTCTGTCCTCCGTATCCCTCTACTCCCATTATATCCCATCTCTGTCCTCCATATCCCTCTACTCCCATTACATCCCATCTCTGTCCTCCGTATCCCTCTACTCCCATTATATCCCATCTCTGTCCTCCGTATCCCTCTACTCCCATTATATCCCATCTCTGTGCTCTATATCCCTCTTCTCCCATTATATCCCATCTCTGTCCTCCATATCCCTCTACTCCCATTATATCCCATCCCTGTCCTCCATATCCCTCTACTCCTATTATATCTCATCTCTGTCCTCCATATCCCTCTACTCCCATTATATCCCATCTCTGTCCTCCATATCCCTCTACTTCCATTACATCCCATCTCTGTCCTCCATATCCCTCTACACCCATTATATCCTCATCTCTGTCCTCCGTATCCCTCTACTCCCATTATATCCCATCTCTGTCCTCCGTATCCCTCTACTCCCATTATATCCCATCTCTGTCCTCTGTATCCCTCTATTCCCATTACATCCCATCTCTGTCCTCCGTATCCCTCTACTCCCATTATATCCTCATCTCTGTCCTCCATATCCCTCTACTCCCATTACATCCCATCTCTGTCCTCCATATCCCTCTACTCCCATTACATCCCATCTCTGTCCTCCATATCCCTCTACTCCCATTATATCCCATCTCTGTCCTCCATATCCCTCTACTCCCATTACATCCTCATCTCTGTCCTCCATATCCCTCTACTCCCATTATATCCCATCTCTGTCCTCCATATCCCTCTACTCCCATTATATCCCATCTCTGTCCTCCATATCCCTCTACTCCCATTATATCCCATCTCTGTCCTCTATATCCCTCTACTCCCATTATATCCCATCTCTGTCCTCCATATCCCTCTACTCCCATTATATCCCATCTCTGTCCTCTATATCCCTCTACTCCCATTATATCCCATCTCTGTCCTCCATATCCCTCTACTCCCATTATATCCCATCTCTGTCCTCCGTATCCCTCTACTCCCATTATATCCCATATCTGTCCTCCATATCCCTCTACTCCCATTATATCCCATCTCTGTCCTCCATATCCCTCTACTCCCATTATATCCCATCTCTGTCCTCCATATCCCTCTACTCCCATTATATCCCATCTCTGTCCTCCATATCCCTCTACTCCCATTATATCCCATCCCTGTCCTCCATATCCCTCTACTCCCATTATATCCCATCCCTGTCCTCCATATCCCTCTACTCCCATTACATCTCATCTCTGTCCTCCATATCCCTCTACTCCCATCACATCCCATCTCTGTCCTCCATATCCCTCTACTCCCATTATATCCCATCTCTGTCCTCTATATCCCTCTACTCCCATTATATCCTCATCTCTGTCCTCCATATCCCTCTACTCCCATTATATCCCATCTCTGTCCTCCATATCCCTCTACTCCCATTATATCCCATCTCTGTCCACCATATCCCTCTACTCCCATTATATCCCATCTCTGTCCTCCATATCCCTCTACTCCCATTACATCCCATCTCTGTCCTCCATATCCCTCTACTCCCATCACATCCCATCTCTGTCCTCCATATCCCTCTACTCCCATTATATCCCATCTCTGTCCTCCATATCCCTCTAATCCCATTATATCCCATCTCTGTCCACCGTATCCCTCTACTCCCATTATATCCCATCTCTGTCCTCCGTATCCCTCTACTCCCATTATATCCCATCTCTGTCCTCCATATCCCTCTACTCCCATTACATCCCATCACTGTCCTCCATATCCCTCTACTCCCATTATATCCCATCTCTGTCCTCCATATCCCTCTACTCCCATTACATCCCATCCCTGTCCTCCATATCCCTCTACTCCCATTATATCCCATCTCTGTCCTCCATATCCCTCTACTCCCATGATATCCCATCTCTGTCCTCCATATCCCTCTACTCCCATTATATCCTCATCTCTGTCCTCCATATCCCTCTACTCCCATTATATCCCATCCCTGTCCTCCATATCCCTCTACTCCCATTATATCCAATCCCTGTCCTCCATATCCCTCTACTCCCATTATATCCCATCTCTGTCCTCTGTATCTCAGTCTTCTATTTGCCTCTCTTGAGCCTCTGGTTGGTTTCTAGGAATGAATATAGTTGAGATTTTTTTCCGCTTCCATCAATAATGAAGATCTCCGTAGTGATTGGTCGTTTCCCAGGAGATGGAATTTGTCCAGCAGTGTAGATCTCAGAGGAGCCGTCTGATTGGATCGTATTTCTGGTCCTGTAAATATTTATCTGGTGGTGTATATAGATGTGGGGGCGATCTCATCATCCAACGTCGGGATTCTTGGATTCCGATGACATTCTTATCACTTCCTTTTCTAATTACTACACTTTGTTGTGTGTTTATAACACGTTTATCTGATTCAGTGAAGTCCATCACATCCTGTGTACATTCACATCGAACGAAGGACTTCGCTCCGACTTCTCCTTTTTATTTTGGGGAGGATAACCGTGTGATTTCATAAACTAACCGCAGTTTGCTGTTTATTAAAACAACATTTAAAAAAAGGCCTTTTTGTTTACTATGAATTCTACATATCAGACAAATTTACCTTTTTCTTATTTTATTTTTTAATGAAATATTTTTCATCTTTTGTAACATCTCAGCACTGCTGATCTGCTGCAACCTCTGTGCAGCCACTTCCTGTCTGCTGGCACTCCACCAATGGCTGCGCGGCATTCCCCAGGACGGGTTTTCTGGTGGTGACAACAGTGGACCCATCACTTGTAGTCCCCATCAGAAGTCCCTATGACAGGGAGACAACACAGGAGCATCATCAGGATACAGGGACAGTGTTGTCACCCTATAAGAGGAAATGCCTGAACAAGGAACCTTCATGGCAGGATCACCAGGGCTTATTATAATGGAATCTGCAGATGTAAAAAGACCGAAAGGGACTTTTGAAATTGGCATTAAACCTGCAGGGATGATATATTCTGCATACTTACACTGGGCCAGCTTGGCACGATGGAAGTATGTATCTATGTTACTTGATTGGCCTTTACGGAAGCTGTATATCACCATCCCCATCAGAGTCCCCCCTTACATCAGGGTCCCCATCAGAGTCCCCCCTTACATCAGGGCCCCAATCAGAGTCCCCCCTTACATCAGGGCCCCCATCAGAGTCCCCCCTTACATCAGGGTCCCCATCAGAGTCCCCCCTTACATCAGGGTCCCCATCAGAGTCCCCCCTTACATCAGGGTCCCCATCAGAGTCCCCCCTTACATCAGGGTCCCCATCAGAGTCCCCCCTTACATCAGGGTCCCCATCAGAGTCCCCCTTACATCGGGGTCCCTATCAGAGTCCCCCCTTACATCGGGGTCCCCATCGGTCCCCATCGGTCCCCATCAGAGTCCCCCGTTACATCGGGGTCCCCATCAGAGTCCCCCCTTACATCGGGGTCCCCATCAGAGTCCCCCTTACATCGGGGTCCCCATCAGAGTCCCCCCTTACATCAGGGTCCCCTTTAGAAGCAGAGGCCATCTGACCTGAATCCTCAGTCTGAGTCTAAGGATATAGTTGTCGGTCAGATAAAATCTTGTACTGGATGTGGCCCACGGGCCATAATTTGGAGACCCCTTGTCTAGAGGGAAGCAGACCTCTACCTGTGCTCTGATGGGGGGAGGTGCAGTGAGGTTATTTCTTGTATGTGGAGAAGATCATCATTTATCCCAGATGTAGAGAGGACTCCGACCCGCTTCATACATGGGAAGCTTTCTGGTAGGACGGATGCAACCAAATAAAAAATGTTTATACTAATCCGCCTCGTTGTCTCTTTGCCGTTTCAGCCCTCAAGAGTCCAGCTGCCTTCCAAGAGCAGAAAAAGAACCTGGAAAGAGCCAAGGTAAGAACTGCCGATGTTTATTCCCCCAAATCCGACACCAGAGGACATGGAGGGATAGAGGACACAGGAGGACATAGAGGACACAGGAGGACATAGAGGACACAGGAGGACATAGAGGGAGAGAGGACACAGGAGGACATAGAGGACACAGGAGGACATGGAGGGATAGAGGACACTGGAGGACATGGAGGTATAGAGGACACAGAAGGACAAAGTGGACACAGGAGGACATAGAGGACACAGGAGGACATAGAGGGATAGAGGACACTGGAGGACATGGAGGTATAGAGGACACAGAAGGACAAAGTGGACACAGGAGGACATAGAGGACACAAGAGGACATAGAGGTATAGAGGACACAGAAGGACAAAGTGGACACAGGAGGACATAGAGGGATAGAGGACACAGGAGGACATAGAGGTATAGAGGACACCGGAGGACATAGAGGGATGGAGGACACAGGAGGACATAGAGGTATAGAGGACACAGGAGGACAAAGTGGACACAGGAGGACATAGAGGTACAGAGGACACCGGAGGACATAGAGGGATGGAGGACACAGGAGGACATAGAGGTATAGAGGACACAGGAGGACAAAGTGGACACAGGAGGACATAGAGGTACAGAGGACACCGGAGGACATAGAGGACACCGAAGGACATAGAGGACACAGGAGCATATAGAGGTATAGAGGACACAGGAGGACTTGGAGGGATAGAGGACATTGGAGGACATAGAGGGATAGAGGACACAGAAGGACAAAGTGGACACAGGAGGACATAGAGGACACAGGAGGACATAGAGGTATAGAGGACACAGGAGGACATAGAGGTATAGAGGACACAGGAGGACATAGAGGTATAGAGGACACAGGAGGACAAAGTGGACACAGGAGGACATAGAGGTACAGAGGACACCGGAGGACATAGAGGACACCGGAGGACATAGAGGACACAGGAGGACATAGAGGTATAGAGGACACAGGAGGACATAGAGGTATAGAGGACACAGGAGGACATAGATGGATTGAGGACACAGGAGGACATAGAGGGATTGAGGACACAGGAGGTATGCGGACACCTTAAGAGTTCCCTTTACTGGAACTAAGGGGCCAAGCCCAACCCTTGAAAAACTACCCCACACCATAATCCCCCCTCCCCCCACACTATAATCCCCCCTCCACCAAATGGTTTGGACCAGTACACAAAGCCTTATGTGTTTCAAAATGGGACAAAAAGTATGAAAACCCAATCTCAGTCTCAGTCTAGAACTGAACACAGAGTAGTAGTTGTGTTCTTCTCCTCATCTGACCTGAGATGGTCCTTGTAGGAAGACAATCTGCTTTCTTAGTCAGGAGTGAGGAAGTGGCCTGTCTGCCGGGAGGGGAGATCGAGCGCTATCTGCTAGACATTAATCCTTACCAAATGGGCGATCCGACGCTCCGCACTGAATTAAACCTTTTCACCGAACGGCAGGAAATGTACTGAGTCAGCCTCACTAATCATAATATTTCAACTCCTGTTTTTCGAATCAGAGGATACGGTGAGGTCAGAGCCGAAACCGGAGAGCCTAAATCTGTCATGTAGAATAAGTGAGGATTTCATGAGGTTGTACCTGCGCTTCTTTTTGTATCGGTTTACAATGGCGACTTTAACCCTCTTCGATCGCCTCCATCTATACACTGAGCAGAATTTTATATTCAAATCGATTTTACATGCAATTATGTTGTTTGATCTGTTTCTTTGCTATTAACTATTTTTTGTCTCTTGGGGGGTAATTTGTAAAAAAATATATATATATAAAAAATTGTCAACAACATGTTGGGGGAAAACAGATACATTATTATTATATTATTAGGTTTTTATCCTTTTTTTGTATCAGATTACAATAGTGAATTTAATATTCTACATACGATCGCCTCCATCTATACGTTGATCAGAGTTCTTTCTATTCAAATCGATTTACATGCAATTTTGTTGTTTGGATCTATTTCTTTGCTGTTAACTATTTTTGAGAAATAAAGAAAAAAAATGATAATGAAAGAAAATACAATGTTTTGTCTTTATAAAGACAAAATAATTATATTTATTAATAATTTATACAATTATAAAGACAAAACATTGTATTTTTTTCATTAACATTTAAAATTTAAAATCATTTAAAATAATAAATTTTAAATAATTTTTCATTATCATTTAAAATTTAAAATAATTATATTTATTAATAATTTATACAATTGTAAAGAAAAGACGAGGCCCGCTCAAAACAATTTACATTTTTTTTCTACTTGCGCTTCATTTTATATTATTGAATAGAATCTCCCTATAATCGCACATTAAAACAATCCCATTAATCTTGAGTATATGGCAACCTCAGCCTGGGCTCCAACCAGGCCACGCCCCCAAAACGTTTCGCTCCGCCCCTCAGAGCTTAATCATGGGGACCACCAAATGAAATGTATTAAAACAATAAAAAAAAATAATGAATACATACAGTAAAAACTATTTAAAAATACAGAGATGATTCTGTCCTTCCCAAGTGCTGCACTTTCCGGCCATGAAGTTTGTGGACCTCCTGACCATCTCACCTATAAAAGCCTCAATTCCTCTGTAAAGGTTTCCCACACGATTTGGGTGTGTGTGTGAGAATTGTGAGATCGGCTACCGATGTCGGATGAGAAGACCCGGCTCACTGGTGGTTGAGTTGAGGTTAAGACTCTGTGTGGGTCCCTCAAGGTTTTTTGGAGAGGGATCCACATACTTTTGGCCGCATAGATAGGTGTTATTGTGAGCTGTACACAAAACATTTGGCCTCCATTTCTTCTCGGTAATTGTTTATGGAATCAGAAAAGCCTAAACTATATTCACATATAATTTCCACACATTGCTGTCCATATATAAAACATTTTGTTCCCAGACAGCACAGAACAGGAATGTGTTTAATTTATGGACCTCCCCTGCAGGGGCCCTGCCTGTACTTTACTTACGTTTTGCAATCATTTCTCTGTAGGGTGAGGATTATTTAAAGCACAAGGTCAGGAGCAGACCGGAAAAGTCTGATCTGACAAACATGCATCTTCTACAAGGTGAGTCGCTCAGCCATAGAAGGGATCCTTCATAAGAGGTTAAAGATTTTTTTTTTTTTTTTATATTTTGCATATTATTATACCTTTACAATGCTGTGGCCATTAGCAGTCCACATGGATTGCAGAGAAAGTTTAAAAGCATAGATTGTTTTGGAGACTTTAGTTTTGAATGGAGTAAGGAAAGGTTAAAACTCTTCTGGTATGTTTTCCTTTGTCTGTCCCCTAAAATTTACATTCCTCAATCTGAACTTCCTGTCATGGACAAATAACAGGAAATAAGTTGAAACTTCTCTAAAATGAGGGTTGGGACACAGCCTATCCGATCTCTAGAGACCAGTGACATCACCGAGACCCTTCATATTCATGAGAACACAGCCTATCCGATCTCTAGAGACCAGTGACATCACCGAGACCCTTCATATTCATGGGAACACAGCCTATCCAATCACTAGAGACCAGTGACATCACAGAGACCCTTCATATTCATGAGAACACAGCCTATCCAATCACTAGAGACCAGTGACATCACAGAGACCCTTCATATCCATGAGAACACAGCCTATCCAATCACTAGAGACCAGTGACATCACAGAGACCCTTCATATCCATGAGAACACAGCCTATCCAATCACTAGAGACCAGGGACATCACCGAGACCCTTCATATTCATGAGAACACAGCCTATCCAATCACTAGAGACCAGTGACATCACAGAGACCCTTCATATTCATGAGAACACAGCCTATCCAATCACTAGAGACCAGTGACATCACTGAGACCCTTCATATTCATGAGAACACAGCCTATCCAATCACTAGAGACCAGTGACATCACCGAGACCCTTCATATTCATGAGAACACAGCCTATCCAATCACTAGAGACCAGTGACATCACTGAGACCCTTCATATTCATGAGAACACAGCCTATCCAATCACTAGAGACCAGTGACATCACCGAGACCCTTCATATTCATTAGAACACAGCCTATCCGATCACTAGAGACCAGTGACATCACAGAGACCCTTCATATTCATGAGAACACAGCCTATCCATCACTAGAGACCAGTGACATCACAGAGACCCTTCATATTCATGAGAACACAGCCTATCCGATCTCTAGAGACCAGTGACATCACAGAGACCCTTCATATTCATGAGAACACAGCCTATCCGATCACTAGAGACCAGTGACATCACCGAGACCCTTCATATTCATGAGAACACAGCCTATCCATCACTAGAGACCAGTGACATCACAGAGACCCTTCATATTCATGAGAACACAGCCTATCCAATCACTAGAGACCAGTGACATCACGAGACCATTCATATTCATGAGAACACAGCCTATCCAATCACTAGAGACCAGTGACATCACCGAGACCCTTCATATTCATGAGAACACAGCCTATCCAATCACTAGAGACCAGTGACATCACCGAGACCCTTCATATTCATGAGAACACAGCCTATCCAATCACTAGAGACCAGTGACATCACTGAGACCCTTCATATTCATGAGAACACAGCCTATCCAATCACTAGAGACCAGTGACATCACCGAGACCCTTCATATTCATGAGAACACAGCCTATCCAATCACTAGAGACCAGTGACATCACCAAGACCCTTCATGAGAACACAGCCTATCCAATCACTAGAGACCAGTGACATCACCGAGACCTTCATATTCATGAGAACACAGCCTATCCATCACTAGAGACCAGTGACATCACCGAGACCCTTCATATTCATGAGAACACAGCCTATCCATCACTAGAGACCAGTGACATCACCGAGACCCTTCATATTCATGAGAACACAGCCTATCCATCACTAGAGACCAGTGACATCACCGAGACCCTTCATATTCATGAGAACACAGCCTATCCAATCACTAGAGACCAGTGACATCACCGAGACCCTTCATATTCATGAGAACACAGCCTATCCAATCACTAGAGACCAGTGACATCACAGAGACCTTCATATTCATGAGAACACAGCCTATCCAATCACTAGAGACCAGTGACATCACTGAGACCCTTCATATTCATGAGAACACAGCCTATCCGATCACTAGAGACCAGTGACATCACAGAGACCCTTCATATTCATGAGAACACAGCCTATCCAATCACTAGAGACCAGTGACATCACAGAGACCCTTCATATTCATGAGAACACAGCCTATCCAATCACTAGAGACCAGTGACATCACCGAGACCCTTCATATTCATGAGAACACAGCCTATCCAATCACTAGAGACCAGTGACATCACCGAGACCCTTCATATTCATGAGAACACAGCCTATCCAATCACTAGAGACCAGTGACATCACTGAGACCCTTCATATTCATGAGAACACAGCCTATCCAATCACTAGAGACCAGTGACATCACCGAGACCCTTCATATTCATGAGAACACAGCCTATCCAATCACTAGAGACCAGTGACATCACAGAGACCCTTCATATTCATGAGAACACAGCCTATCCAATCACTAGAGACCAGTGACATCACCGAGACCCTTCATATTCATGAGAACACAGCCTATCCAATCACTAGAGACCAGTGACATCACAGAGGCCCTTCATATTCATGAGAACACAGCCTATCCAATCACTAGAGACCAGTGACATCACCGAGACCCTTCATATTCATGAGAACACAGCCTATCCAATCACTAGAGACCAGTGACATCACCGAGACCCTTCATATTCATGAGAACACAGCCTATCCAATCACTAGAGACCAGTGACATCACCGAGACCCTTACTGTATGTGTGAATTATCTACTTTTCTAAGAGACCAGATTTGAGTAAAATGGAATTTGTATTACTGAATATATGAGAAAGTCTCAGTTTTCTGTTCCACTTTCTTATTCTACAATGTGAATTTTTTTAAAAAAAACTCTTTTTCTGAGAATAACAAGCGTTTCCTACATCTAGATTCATCTAGTGAGGGATCAGCACCAACTGCTCAAATTAAATTAAAAAGGACTCGCCTTGCAGATGACCTGAATGAAAGGATCGCCCTCAGGCCGGGTCCTCTAGAACTGGTGGAAAAGAACATCATTCCTCTTGAATCTACTGTGAAAGAAGCCATTAAAGGTGGGACAAGTTTAATTTTTTGTTGTTGTGGTCATCACACATTATATGAGCTTATTGGAGATCCTATTCCAAAACCAGGACCCTTATTTATGCAGTTGACCCCCCTAAACCTTTGTGGCTTTTACATCCTTTACTTTTCTGGGAATTCACTTTCTTCAAGATTATGAGATGCATTTGTGGAATTTGTACCAATATTGGTAAAAGACCATTTATGAAGTCAGGTACTGATGTCGGAAGAGAAGATCCATATAGTGTATGTAGATGCCTTCAGTTTTTTGTAAGCTCTCCTGATACAGAGCACATAGACACATAGAGCACATAGACAGGGAGCAAGACATAATAACTTTTTGCACTTCGATTTAACTTGTTTTTTTTAAGCAGGGCCTTTAAATTTTCCCAAATTTTTTTTGTATAGTGTTTCATAGTTGAGTAAACCATGAGCAACGTTTTGACAGTAGAGTCGTTCCACTCAGAAGTTTTGGAACCTCAAAATCTCCTCAGGATTGGTGAAGGTTCTCAAGATTAACAGTCCACAAACCTAAAGAAAAATTAAGATGGGCTCAACCCTCTCAGGTTATGAAGTCGGGTACTGGTGTTTTTTTCGTAAACTCTCCTGATACAGAGCACATAGAAGCGAGACATAATAACTGGGCTATCTTAAGAACTTTTTGTACTTCAAATTAGTTTGTTTTTCTAAGCAGGGCCTTTAAATTTGCCCACATTTTCATGTATAGGGCTTCATATTTGAGGGAACAATGAAGGACAATTGACAGTAGAGTAGAGTCGTTCCTCTCAGAATTTTTGGAACCTCAGGCTGCCATGTACATCTCCTCAGGATTGGTGAAGGTTCTCAAGATTAACAGTCCACAAACCTAAAGAAAAAGGGACCCTCTCAGGTTATGAAGTCAGGTACTGGGGTTTTTTCGTAAGCTCTCCTGATACAGAGCACGTAGAAGCGAGACATAATAACTGGGCTATCTTAAGAACTTTTTGTACTTCAATTTAGTTTGTTTTTCTAATCAGGGCCTTTCAATTTGCCCACATTTTCATGTATAGGGCTTCATATTTGAGGGAACCATGAGCAACGTTTTGACAGTAAAGTAGAGTCGTTCCTCTCAGAAGTTTTGGAACCTCAATCGGCCATGTAAATCTCCTCAATATTGGTGAAGGTTCTCAAGATTAACAGTCCACAAACCTAAAGAAAAATGGAGATGGGCTCAACCCTCTCAGGTTACTAAGTCAGGTATTGGTGTTGGATGAGAAGATCCAGATAGTATATTTAGATGCCTTCAACTTTTTCGTAAGCTCGCCATAATACAGAGCACATAGACATGAAGCAAGACATAACTGGGCTATCTTAAGAACTCTTTGTACTTCAAATTAGTTTGTTTTTCTAATTAGGGCCTTTAAATTTGCCCACATTTTCATGTATAGGGCTTCATATTTGAGTGAACCATGAGCAACGTTTTGACAGTAGAGTAGAGTCGTTCCTCTCAGAAGTTTTGGAACCTCAAACGGCCATGTAAATCTCCTCAGGATTGATGAAGGTTCTCAAGATTAACAGTCCACAAACCTAAAGAAAAATGGAGATGGGCTCAACCCTCTCACGTTACGAAGTCAGGTACTGTTGTTGGATGAGAAGATCCAGATAGTATATTTAGATGCCTTTAACTTTTTCGTAAGCTCTCCATGATACGTGGCACATAGACATGAAGCAAGACATAATAACTGGGCTATCTTAAGAACTTTTTGTACTTCAATTTAGTTTGTTTTTCTAAGTAGGGCCTTTAAATTTTCCCACATTTTCATGTATAGGGCTTCATATTTGAGTGAACCATGAACGACAATTGACAGTAGAGTAGAGTCGTTCCTCTCAGAATTTTTGGGACCTCAAGCTGCCATGTACATCTCCTCAGGATTGGTGAAGGTTCTCAAGATTAACAGTCCACAAACCTAAAGAAAAATGGAGATGGGCTCAACCCTCTCAGGTTACTAAGTCAGGTACTGGTTTTGGATGAGAAGATCCAGATAGTATATTTAGATGCCTTCAACTTTTTCGTAAGCTCTCCATGATACGTGGCACATAGACATGAAGCAAGACATAATAACTGGGCTATCTTAAGAACTTTTTGTACTTCAAATTAGTTTGTTTTTCTAATCAGGGCCTTTAAATTTGCCCACATTTTCATGTATAGGGCTTCATATTTGAGTGAACCATCAACGACAATTGACAGTAGAGTAGAGTCGTTCCTCTCAGAAGTTTTGGAACCTCCAGCTGCCATGTACATCTCCTCAGGATTGGTGAAGTTTCTCAAGATTAACATTCTACAAACCTAAAGAAAAATGGAGATGGGCTCAACCCTCTCAAGATTAACTCCATAAAAGAATCTACAACGATCTCACAATTACATAATGCCAGGAGGTGCTGAAGAGCACCTCAAATCATAGAAGGACTCATTTCGGATTGTTACTTTTAAACCCTAAATTGATGTTTCATATTTCTGCTCCTTCTGCTGCAGATTTGTTGCCTGAATCCCATTGTGAAGTGAACAACGACCAGCCACTTCCATCACTTTCTTTGACTTAGTAGCCGCTCGAAGGAATTTCTGACCTAGATCGCGTACATGGAAGACTTAGATGTTGTAGCCAACATTGTAGCTGATATAATTCACCCGTCTAAAGTGAAGAATGCTGGAATAACATCACACTATTCCTCATTCCCTCTGGGTCGAGTTTTTAAGTCGGATAAAAAATATTTTCTTCGAACATAATTTGAAAGTAATTTGGGGCTCAGCGTTGGACGGTGCCAACATGACTAGAGATGTTGATCGCTCGATGGCTCGATGGACTTGGCACTCGCTTGTAGATTTTTTCACGTTGATAAGTCCAACAATCAACATTTTTGGGCCATTCGCTGCATTTCTCGCAAAATAATGATTTAAGCGCGTCCCTTTGGTATTACGTCTTTACTGGTCCAAACCTATAAAACAGGATCATTTTGGCTTTAACCTGTTTGCATATAAAATGTTTAGACGCTGCAAAGTGCAGTCTCGTTATTTATGTAATCTGACTTGAGTGCTCAGATTGGAGCCAAAAACCTAATAACTTCCAAACGGCGGGCAGCGAGGTCTGGGTTCTGAGCTGGCACATATCTGAGGGCTGATATCACAGACCCATTTACCAGCTGCCTGTCAGCACTCAAAGCTCTCCATCCACGAGGACAAAATGGAGTCTGGTCCAGGAAGAGGAGGATTACCCCGGAGTCACGTTACTGCCTGGCATGGTGGTCTTCTAACCAAGTGAGCCCAGCTTCAGCTAACAGAAACGATCGAAGTTCCATCCACCTTCACAGATCCCCCGGAGAAGACGCACTCAGGGGGGAGCCGACCAAAAACGTTTTCTGTCTTCTGAGTCTGAGATGGAAAGAAACTTGTGACTCTTTTACTAGAGATGGAAAAACGGGTTTTGTTTCGGATTCGTTCGTTGAGTTAATCATTTTGTTTTGTCATATTTATTATGTTAGAATGATTCGTTTAGTGAAGTCATTTTGCTTATTCAGATTTGTTTGGATATTCGTCATTTTCAAATCAATTAGAAATTGGAATTTTGGGAGAAAGTTATATTCATTCTACTCTATTTTTCTACTTTATTCTATTCTATTCTTTTATTTATATTCTACTTTATTCTATTCAGCAGCCTAAGTAGCGATTCTCATCTTATTTCACTTTTTATACCTCACTGTATTTATTGCAATACGTTTCCATTTCACATTCAAATTCATTTTCTAATTCTAATTCATTTTTTAAATTCAGATAATTCATTTTGTTACAATTTATTATGGATTAGTTGAAGTCCCAACCCCCCAGTCGCCAATTGCATTATGGATTAGTTGGAATTCGTTACTGTTGTGATTTGGAAATTTGGGTGCATCAGAATCTCCCAATAATGAAAATGTCATTCAAATTTTGATTCGTAAAAAAAATAAAAAAAATAAATTGCAAACATCTATCTTTTACTCATATTGTGGAAATCACCTTGTAACGAATTATATATTGATACAATATATTGCCAAAAGTATTGGGACGCCTGCCTTTACACACACATGAACTTTAATGACCCCCCAGTCTTAGTCCGGAGGGTTCAATATTGAGTTGGCCCTTTGCAGCTATAGCAGCTTCACCTCTTCTGGGAAGGCCGTCCACAAGGTTTAGGAGGGTGTCTATGGGAATTATTGGATGAGAAGGCCTGGCTCACAGTCTCTGCTCTAATTTATCCCAACGGTGTTCTATGGGGTTGAGGTCAGGGCTCTGTGCAGGCCAGTCAAGTTCCTCCACCCCTAACTCGCTCATCCATGTCTTTATGGACCTTGCTTTGTGCACTGGTGGGCAGTCCTGTTGGAACAGGAAGGGGCCGTCCCCAAACTCCTCCCACAAAGTTGGGGGCATGAAATTGTCCAATATGTCTTGGTATGCCGACGCCTTAAGAGTTCCCTTCACTGGAACTAAGGGGCCAACCCAACCCCTGAAAAACAACCCCCCACCATAATCCCCCCCTCCCCCCACACCATAATCCCCCCTCCACCAAATGATTTGGACCAGTGCACAAAGCAAGGTCCATAAAGACATGGATGAGCGAGTTTGGGGTGGAGGAACTTGACTGGCCTGCACAGAGTACTGACCTCGACCCCCATAGAACATCTTTGGGATGAATTAGAGCAGAGACTGCGAGCCAGGCCTTCTCGTCCAACATCAGGGCCTGACCTCACAAATGCTCCTCTGGAAGAATGGTCAAACATTCCCATAGACACCCTCCTAAACCTTGCGGACGGCCTTCCCAGAAGAGGTGAAGCTGTTATAGCTGCAAAGGGCCAACTCCATATTGAACCCTCCGGACTAAGACTGGGATGCCATTAAAGGTCATGTAAAGACAGGTGTCCCAATACTTCTGACAATATAGTGTACATTTTGATAATTCAATGGTTAATCAAAAAAAAAGAAATCTGGCAACCAATAGCATAGCCATGGAGAATATTTGTACGATATTTTTGCTCATTTATGAATAACAGAAGCAAAAATATAGAATTTGCTCGCACTTTGCAATTATTGGAGACAAACCCTCAGGGTGAAGTCGCTTGGGAACGATTGGTTTATCTCGATCGTTTGCACTTGCTTCTGGATCAACAACAATCTGTCTAGTATTAGCAACTATCATTCCTTTTCTCATCGTGTCTCAGAAGCGTCTGATTGGTGCCAGATGCTTCTATTGGCGGTTGCCCTTGTTCTGCCTCCAATCACCCCCTTCCATATGGATGGCTTCCAGTTCCTAAGAGCCGCCATGAAAGGCTTTCATCCTTCTAC
>CM053037.1:201475959-201540959 GCA_028564925.1 Lithobates sylvaticus | reverse complement strand
CATATCAGCCCACCCACCGCCGCTCAGTCCCTCCGCCATATCAGCCCACCCACCGCCGCTCAGTCCCTCCGCCACATCGGCCCACCCACCGCCGCTCAGTCCCTCCGCCATATCAGCCCACCCACCGCCGCTCAGTCCCTCCGCCACATCGGCCTAACCCACCGCCGCTCAGTCCCTCCGCCATATCGGCCCACCCACCGCCGCTCAGTCCCTCCGCCACATCGGCCCACCCACCGCCACTCAGTCCCTCCGCCACATCGGCCCACCCACCACCGCTCAGTCCCTCCGCCACATCGGCCCACCCACCGCCGCTCAGTCCCTCCAGCCACATCGGCCCACCCACCGCCGCTCAGGCCCTCCGCCATATCGGCCCACCCACCATTGCTCAGTCCCTCCGCCACATCGGCCCACCCACCACCGCTCAGTCCCTCCGCCACATCGGCCTAACCCACCGCCGCTCAGGCCCTCCGCCATATCGGCCCACCCACCATTGCTCAGTCCCTCCGCCACATCGGCCTAACCCACCGCCGCTCAGGCCCTCCGCCATATCGGCCCACCCACCATTGCTCAGTCCCTCCGCCACATCGGCCAACCCACCGCCGCTCAGTCCCTCCGCCACATCGGCCCACCCACCGCCGCTCAGTCCCTCCGCCACATCGGCCCACCCACCGCCGCTCAGTCCCTCCGCCATATCGGCCCACCCACCACCGCTCAGTCCCTCCGCCACATCGGCCCACCCACCGCCGCTCAGTCCCTCCACCACATCAGCCCACCCACCGCCGCTCAGTCCCTCCACCACATCGACCCACCCACCGCCGCTCAGTCCCTCCACCACATCGACCCACCCACCGCCACTCAGTCCCTCCGCCACATCGGCCTAACCCACTGCCGCTCAGTCCCTCCGCCATATCAGCCCACCCCCACCGCTCAGGCCCTTCGCCATATCGGCCCACCCACCGCCGCTCAGTCCCTCCACCATATCGGCCCACCCACCACCGCTCAGTCCCTCCGCCATATCGGCCCACCCACCACCACTCAGTCCCTCCGCCACATCGCCCCACCCACCGCCGCTCAGTCCCTCCGCCATATCGGCCCACCCACCGCCGCTCAGTCCCTCCGCCACATCGGCCCACCCACCGCCGCTCAGTCCCTCCGCCACATCGACCCACCCACCGCCGCTCAGTCCCTCCGCCACATCGACCCACCCACCGCCGCTCAGTCCCTCCGCCACATCGACCCACCCACCGCCGCTCAGTCCCTGCGCCACATCGGCCCACCCACCGCCGCTCAGTCCCTCTTCCATATCGGCCCACCCACCGCCGCTCAGGCTCTCCGCCATATCAGCCCACCCCCACCGCTCAGTCCCTCCGCCACATCGACCCACCCACCACCGCTCAGTCCCTCCACCACATCAGCCCACCCACCGCCGCTCAGTCCCTCCACCACATCAGCCCACCCACCGCTGCTCAGTCCCTCTTCCACATCAGCCCACCCACCGCCGCTCAGGCCCTCCGCCACATCGACCCACCCACCGCCGCTCAGTCCCTCCGCCACATCGACCCACCCACCGCCGCTCAGTCCCTCCGCCACATCGGCCCACCCACCGCCGCTCAGTCCCTCCACCACATCGGCCCACCCACCGCCGCGCTCAGGCCCTCCGCCATATCAGCCCACCCACCGCCGCTCAGTCCCTCCACCACATCGACCTAACCCACCGCCGCTCAGTCCCTCCACCACATCGGCCCACCCACCGCCACTCAGTCCCTCCGCCACATCGACCTAACCCACCGCCGCTCAGTCCCTCCGCCACATCGACCTAACCCACCGCCGCTCAGTCCCTCCACCACATCGGCCCACCCACCGCCACTCAGTCCCTCCGCCACATCGACCTAACCCACCGCCGCTCAGTCCCTCCGCCACATCGACCCACCCACCACCGCTCAGTCCCTCCGCCACATCGACCTAACCCACCGCCGCTCAGTCCCTCCGCCACATCGACCCACCCACCGCCGCTCAGTCCCTCCGCCATATCAGCCCACCCACCGCCGCTCAGTCCCTCCGCCATATCAGCCCACCCACCGCCGCTCAGTCCCTCCACCACATCGGCCCACCCACCGCCGTTCAGTCCCTCCGCCACATCGGCCTAACCCACCGCCGCTCAGTCCCTCCGCCATATCAGCCCACCCACCGCCGCTCAGTCCCTCCGCCACATCGGCCCACCCACCGCCGCTCAGTCCCTCCAGCCACATCGGCCAACCCACCGCCGCTCAGTCCCTCCGCCACATTGGCCCACCCACTGCGCTCAGTCCCTCCGCCACATCGGCCCACCCACCGCCACTCAGTCCCTCCGCCACTTTGGCCTAACCCATTAATGGCTGTGTGTTGAGTTATTTTGAGGGGACGGCAAATTTACACTGTTATACAAGCTGTACACTCACTACTTTACATTGTAGACAAGTGTCATTTCTTCAGTGTTGTCACATGAATGTCACTGAGGGGTGTACTTACTTTTGTCAAATCCTGTACAATATATTATACAGTGACATCATCCACATGTCTGTACTATTTATTTTTTGGAGTTAATTTCCTCGGTTGTCTCTCAGTAGCTAAAACTGGACAGAATTTGTAGATATCCTGATTTACGTGACGCGTCCCCCGGAGATTTAATGCTCCTCGCCTGCCAAATGCGTGCGCAGCTTGTTCCCCCCGTACAGCCGCTGTACAGCCGCTCCCCCCGTACAGCCGCTCCCCCCGTACAGCCGCTCCCCCCCCGTACAGCCGCTCCCCCCCCCCGTACAGCCGCTCCCCCCCGTACAGCCGCTCCCCCCCCCCCGTACAGCCGCTCCCCCCCCGTACAGCCGCTCCCCCCGTACAGCCGCTCCCCCCCCCCCCGTACAGCCGCTCCCCCCGTACAGCCGCTCCCCCCCCCCCGTACAGCCGCTCCCCCCCCGTACAGCCGCTCCCCCCCCCCCCCCCCCCCCGTACAGCCGCTGTCATCTTCCAGACGCTGAGCAGATTAAGGAATCGGCACTTCTGTCTTTCTGGTTTCCGAATCATAATTTAGGAGCTTTTCTAGATTAGTCTGCAAGGAAAAGAGCCAATAGCAGGAGAGACCTCAGAAATCCGAACTCTTCATAACCAAGAATCTGGGAAAATTAGATTTCAGCAGGTGCATCCATCTCCTCTACTGAAATACTCCTCTCCTCCCTCTATAACTCTCCTCTCCTGAAATACTCCTCTCCTCCTCCAATAACTCTCCTCTCCTGAAATACTCCTCTCCTCCCTCTATAACTCTCCTCTCCTGAAATACTCTCTGCTCTGCTCCTTCCTCTATAATACTCTGCACTGCTGGAGGACTCTGCTCCTCCTCTATAACTCTACTCTCCTGAAATATTCTGCTGGAGGACTCTGCTCCTCCCTCTATAACTCTCCTCTCCTGAAATACTCTGCACTGCTGGAGGACTCTGCTCCTTCCTCTATAACTCTCCTCTCCTGAAATACTCTGCTCTGCTGGAGGACTCTGCTCCTTCCTCTATAACTCTCCTCTCCTGAAATACTCTGCTGGAGGACTCTGCTCCTTCCTCTATAACTCTCCTCTCCTGAAATACTCTGCACTGCTGGAGGACTCTGCTCCTTCCTCTATAACTCTCCTCTCCTGATATACTCTGCGCTGCTGGAGGACTCTGCTCCTTCCTCTATAACTCTCCTCTCCTGAAAAATACTCTGCTGGAGGACTCTGCTTCCTTCCTCTATAACTCTCCTCTCCTGAAATACTCTGCACTGCTGGAGGACTCTGCTCCTTCCTCTATAACTCTCCTCTCCTGAAATACTCTACTCTGCTGGAGGACTCTGCTCCTTCCTCTATAACTCTCCTCTCCTGAAATACTCTGCACTGCTGGAGGACTCTGCTCCTTCCTCTATAACTCTCCTCTCCTGAAATACTCTGCTGGAGGACTCTGCTCCTTCCTCTATAGGACTCTCCTCTCCTGAAATACTCTGCACTGCTGGAGGACTCTGCTCCTTCCTCTATAACTCTCCTCTCCTGAAATACTCTACTCTGCTGGAGGACTCTGCTCCTTCCTCTATAACTCTCCTCTCCTGAAATACTCTGCACTGCTGGAGGACTCTGCTCCTTCCTCTATAACTCTCCTCTCCTGAAATATTCTGCACTGCTGGAGGACTCTGCTCCTTCCTCTATAACTCTCCTCTCCTGAAATCCTCTGCTCTGCTGGAGGACTCTGCTCCTTCCTCTATAACTCTCCTCTCCTGAAATACTCTGCTGGAGGACTCTGCTCCTTCCTCTATAACTCTCCTCTCCTGATATACTCTGCACTGCTGGAGGACTCTGCTCCTTCCTCTATAACTCTCCTCTCCTGAAATACTCTGCTGGAGGACTCTGCTCCTTCCTCTATAACTCTCCTCTCCTGAAATACTCTGCACTGCTGGAGGACTCTGCTCCTTCCTCTCTATAACTCTCCTCTCCTGAAATACTCTGCTGGAGGACTCTGCTCCTTCCTCTATAACTCTCCTCTCCTGAAATACTCTTCTCTGCTGGAGGACTCTGCTCCTTCCTACTATAACTCTCCTCTCCTGAAATACTCTGCACTGCTGGAGGACTCTGCTCCTTCCTCTATAACTCTCCTCTCCTGAAATACTCTGCTCTGCTGGAGGACTCTGCTCCTTCCTCTATAACTCTCCTCTCCTGAAATACTCTGCTCTGCTGGAGGACTCTGCTCCTTCCTCTATATAACTCTCCTCTCCTGAAATACTCTGCTCTGCTGGAGGACTCTGCTCCTTCCTCTATAACTCTCCTCTCCTGAAATACTCTGCACTGCTGGAGGACTCTGCTCCTTCCTCTATAGGACTCTCCTCTCCTGAAATACTCTGCACTGCTGGAGGACTCTGCTCCTTCCTCTATAACTCTCCTCTCCTGAAATACTCTGCTCTGCTGGAGGACTCTGCTCCTTCCTCTATAACTCTCCTCTCCTGAAATACTCTGCTCTGCTGGAGGACTCTGCTCCTTCCTCTATAACTCTCCTCTCCTGAAATACTCTGCTCTGCTGGAGGACTCTGCTCCTTCCTCTATAACTCTCCTCTCCTGAAATACTCTGCTGGAGGACTCTGCTCCTTCCTCTCTATAACTCTCCTCTCCTGAAATACTCTGCTGGAGGACTCTGCTCCTTCCTCTATAACTCTCCTCTCCTGAAATACTCTGCTCTGCTGGAGGACTCTGCTCCTTCCTCTATAACTCTCCTCTCCTGAAATACTCTGCTGGAGGACTCTGCTCCTTCCTCTATAACTCTCCTCTCCTGAAATACTCTGCACTGCTGGAGGACTCTGCTCCTTCCTCTATAACTCTCCTCTCCTGAAATACTCTGCTGGAGGACTCTGCTCCTTCCTCTATAACTCTCCTCTCCTGAAATACTCTGCACTGCTGGAGGACTCTGCTCCTTCCTCTATAACTCTCCTCTCCTGAAATACTCTGCTCTGCTGGAGGACTCTGCTCCTTCCTCTATAACTCTCCTCTCCTGAAATACTCTGCACTGCTGGAGGACTCTGCTCCTTCCTCTATAACTCTCCTCTCCTGAAATACTCTGCACTGCTGGAGGACTCTGCTCCTTCCTCTATAACTCTCCTCTCCTGAAATACTCTGCACTGCTGGAGGACTCTGCTCTTCCTCTATAACTCTCCTCTCCTGAAATACTCTGCTCTGCTGGAGGACTCTGCTCCTTCCTCTATAACTCTCCTCTCCTGAAATACTCTGCTCTGCTGGAGGACTCTGCTCCTTCCTCTATAACTCTCCTCTCCTGAAATACTCTGCTGGAGGACTCTGCTCCTTCCTCTATAACTCTCCTCTCCTGAAATACTCTGCTCTGCTGGAGGACTCTGCTCCTTCCTCTATAACTCTCCTCTCCTGAAATACTCTGCTGCTGGAGGACTCTGCTCCTTCCTCTATAACTCTCCTCTCCTGAAATACTCTGCTGGAGGACTCTGCTCCTTCCTCTATAACTCTCCTCTCCTGAAATACTCTGCTGGAGGACTCTGCTCCTTCCTCTATATCTCTCCTCTCCTGAAATACTCTGCACTGCTGGAGGACTCTGCTCCTTCCTCTATAAATCTCCTCTCCTGAAATACTCTACTGGAGGACTCTGCTATAGTCTGCTAATTGCCACCATATAGCCCTGGTGGTAATGACTTCTTCTTGCACTGGGTGTTGTCTTGGGACACGTTGGATCTCGGGGGGGGGGGGGGGGATGGTCTCCTCCGGCTCCTGAAGTCTTCTCTCCTCCGGCTCCTGAAGTCTCCTCTCCAATGTTCTTTCCCGGGAGGAATATCTGGTTTCTCCTGAGCCTCAGGTGATAGAAGTCCAATATTATAACATTACGGAGTGTTTAATTCAATAATGGCTCGATGTTGGCAGAGGAGACTCATCTCCAGATATGGTCTCCTCTCTCCTGGATGGGTTTGGCTCTCGTTCATTTGTCATTAACTCCAAAAATCCGTAAAACCAGCAAACTTCCCTCTGAAGGGCCGTGACATTCCCTCATAGAATTCCGTGATATCGGACACTTCTTGTGCGCCTTCCAAGCCGCCTTGAGTAACTGCAGAGGAATCGAGACAAATAGGACAATAAATAACCGCTGGAAGTCCCGAGGCCGTTGTGCCGCGACGGTCATCTTAGACGTTTTCTGGTCTAATCCCGGCGAGATATTTGCCCGGATTGGGTGTCTCGCTGTGCGGTGCCATAAATAAGGGCATTTGGGCTAAATCCTGCCGTTCTCTGCTTCTAGAATCACACGAAGGAGAATGAAAGAGACTCACAGGATGTGGGCAACCCCCAAAGTCACCCTTGTCCGCTGCACCCCGACAACCACCTGTCGCCAACGGGACCCGAGGCACCAAACTCCGCGGCTGCCAAGGTAGGTGTCTGAAACTGCTTAACCACTTAAAGTGGTTGTAAACTCTCCCCCACAACTTTGTCCCATGTAAATCAGCATACAAAACCCTATTGCACACGGCTTGTAGGTATCTCCTTACTTGCTTAGTATTGTTGTAATCCTTTTGTTCTTTAGAATGACATCACTGAGCATGCCCAGATCTCCCCTGATTTACGGCACACTCTGTGTACTTGTCTATCGATTATCAGGACTTCCTACGGTACAATACTGAAATCTCAGGAGACTTCATAATCACTCCTACACCCCATGTGACCATGTGACATCACATGCAGTGTAAACCTGGCCATCGGACAGCATTACTGCAGTCTTATCAGCTGAAGCTGATTAGACTGACACAGGCAAACACTAGATAATCGGCACAAGTAAATACTATGAAATAAAACAAGTCAGCTATGAACAGGGAAGCAGGGTTGCCATAGAAACGTTGGAGTTGGAGTGAGAAGGAGGCTTGGTTAATAGCACAGGAAGTGCTCAATGTAAGGGCGGAAATACACTCCACTGTGGACTCAGAAAACAATTCTTAAGATGGCGCTGCCTTACCCCTGGAAACAATTTTGTTAAAGTTTCTTTAAACAGTAAGTAATATGTGATTTGGGCTGGATTACATTGGCTATAGTTTGATAATTACTTGACGAATTGAATTGATTAATGGACTAAATGAAAAGAAGCATCAGAGTGGGAGAGTTTACTTCCTCTTTAAGGACCCGGCCTTTCTCTGATACTTAAAATTCTGTATTTGTTGCTCGGAAATGACTTAGAACCCCCAAACATTATATATATACATTTACGTTGGGTGTCTTGGTGTTGGTTGGGTGTATTGGCGTTTGGTTGGGTGTCTTGGCGTTGGTTGGGTGTCTTGGCGTTGGTTGGGTTTCTTGGCGTTGGTTGGGTTTCTTGGCGTTGGTTGGGTGTCTTGGCATTGGTTGGGTGTCTTTGCGTTGGTTGGGTGTCTTGGCGTTGGTTGGGTGCCTTGGCGTTGGTTGGGTGTCTTGGTGTTGGTTGGGTGTCTTGGCGTTGGTTGGGTGTCTTGGCGTTGGTTAGGTGTCTTGGCGTTGGTTGGGTGTCTTGGCGTTGGTTGGGTGTCTTGGCGTTGGTTGGGTTTCTTGGCGTTGGTTGGGTTTCTTGGCGTTGGTTGGGTGTCTTGGCGTTGGTTGGGTTTCTTGGCTTTGGTTGGGTTTCTTGGCGTTGGTTGGGTATCTTGGCGTTGGTTGGGTGTCTTGGCGTTGGTTGGGTGTCTTGGCGTTGGTTGGGTGTCTTGGCGTTGGTTGGGTGTCTTGGCGTTGGTTGGGTTTCTTGGCGTTGGTTGGGTGTCTTGGCGTTGTTTGGGTGTCTCGGCGTTGGTTGGGTTTCTCGGCGTTGGTTGGGTTTCTTGGCGTTGGTTGGGTGTCTTGGCGTTGGTTGGGTGTCTTGCTGTTGGTTGGGTTTCTTGGCGTTTGGTTGGGTTTCTTGGCGTTGGTTGGGTGTCTTGGCGTTGGTTGGGTGTCTTGCGTTGGTTGGGTGTCTTGGCGTTGGTTGGGTGTCTTGGCGTTGGTTTGGTGTCTTGGTGTTGGTTGGGTGTCTTGGCGTTGGTTGGGTGTCTTGGCGTTGGATGGGTGTCTTGGCGTTGGTTGGGTGTCTTGGCTTTGGTTGGGTGTCTTGGCGTTGGTTGGGTGTCTTGGCGTTGGTTTGGTGTCTTGGTGTTGGTTGGGTGTCTTGGCGTTGGTTGTGTGTCTTGGCGTTGGTTGGGTGTCTTGGCGTTGGTTGGGTGTCTTGGCTTTGGATGGGTGTCTTGGCGTTGGTTGGGTGTCTTGGCGTTGGTTGGGTGTCTTGGCGTTGGATGGGTGTCTTGGCGTTGGTTGGGTGTCTTGGCGTTGGTTGGGTGTCTTGGCGTTGGTTGGGTTTCTTGGCGTTGGTTGGGTGTCTTGGCGTTGGTTGGTCGTCTTGTTGTTGGTTGGTTGTCTTGGTGTTGGTTGGTTTGTGGACCAGCAGGGATGAGAAATAGTTATGATGTAAGTTCTGAATGGAGGAGAAAGTTCATTGGAGGAGATAAACCCATGACGCCATTGAGGTGGTTCTGGTCCATGGTCAAGATGGTGAGATCAGAAGATCAAATCCTGGTAACGTGGTTGGAAGTGGTTTGGGGAGCCTAGAAAGAACGCTTGGAGTTCCCCCAGTGTAATCCAGTCATGCTGACAGTCATTCCTGATCCATAATTCAGGCTACATAGTATAAACTTTTCAGATTCTGTTGCTTATTCTTGTTCAGGCCCTGAAGAAGGGGAGTACTTTAATCCGAAATGCGTTGGCTGTCTTTGACATTTCTGTTGAATGAAAATTTTAAACAAATTTCCTCTTGGGACGATTGTTATATACAATATACTGAGTGCCCCTAAACACACACCCCAAAGTTCTGACTGTAGAAACTTTTGTGTTTTGTCATTTCTGGATTTTTTTTGGCAGTATTGGAGCTTTTATTGCCGTGACAGTCCCCCCCCCCCCCCCCGGGTAATATTTATTGCTGTAAAGGGTTATTACATTTATTTTAACCTCTTCAATACCGGGCACTTTCACCCCCCTCCTGCCCAGGCCAATTCTCAGCTTTCAGCGCTCTCATACTTTGAATGACAATTACACGGTCATGTAACACTGAACACATAGAACATTTTTATCATTTCTTTCACATAAATAGAGATTTCTTTTGGTTGTATTTCATCACCTCTGGGGGGGGGGGGGGGGGTTAAATTTTTTGCAAAATAAATGAATAAAGACATCAAATTTTGAAAAAAAAATTTTTTATTAATTTCTGTTATAAAATTTAGCACATAAATAATATTTCTCCATAAATTTCTTTGGTGAAAATCCCCCAAATCAGAGAATATTATTTATTTGGATAAATCCGAATAACAAAAAATTTGTCGGAATTTCCATTCAGAAGGAGACGAATCGCACGTCTATTATCCACATCCTCCCCTTTCCTCCTCTAATTGATTGTTTGTATCCTTTATATTCAATCAGTTTTAAGGTTTAAACCAATGTTGGTAATAAAGCATGAATTGTTGATGTGATAATCTGGCATTTTGGGCATTTTTATTGGTTCTTGCTCCCGAAAATACTGCGCCTGAGAGCGCCAAAATAATAACGCACCGCCAATCTCCATTTGTCTCTGAAACCAGCAGAACAAGCCTTCCGCAGACTCCAAAAACCGCCACAAAAAGCCCAAAGACATCAAACCCAAAGTGAAAAAGCTGAAGTACCACCAGTACATTCCTCCAGACCAGAAGGCCGAGAAATCTCCACCACCGATGGACTCGGCCTACGCCCGGCTCCTGCAACAGCAGCAACTCTTCCTTCAGCTACAGATCCTCAGCCAGCAGCAACAGCAACACTTCAGTTACCAGGGAATGCACCACTCACATCTCAAGTACGTCTCCACGTGGCTCCTCTGTGTCCTAAACCAGGGGGCTCCAAACTATGGGCCACTATACTGTCCGTCAGACTTTAGGGGGGCCGGAATGTGATCAGTGGGGGTAGAAAATGTCCCGGGCCCAGCATCAGTGAGAATAGACCAAAGGGTTGGTGGTCAGTAGGGGGGGAATAGTGTCCCATCATTGGTGTCAGTGGGGGGGGAATAGTGTCCCATCATTGGTATCAGTGGGAGGAATAGTGTCCCATCATTGGTGTCAGTGGGAGGAATAGTGTCCCATCATTGGTGTCGGTGGGAGGAATAGTGTCCCATCATTGGTGTCAGTGGGAGGAATAGTGCCCCATCATTGGTGTCAGTGGGAGGAATATAGTGTCCCATCATTGGTATCAGTGGGAGGAATAGTGTCCCATCATTGGTGTCAGTGGGAGGAATAGTGACCCATCATTGGTGTCAGTGGGAGGAATAGTGTCCCATCATTGGTGTCAGTGGGAGGAATAGTGTCCCATCATTGGTATCAGTGGGAGGAATAGTGTCCCATCATTGGTGTCAGTGGGAGGAATAGTGTCCCATCATTGGTGTCGGTGGGAGGAATAGTGTCCCATCATTGGTGTCAGTGGGAGGAATAGTGTCCCATCATTGGTGTCAGTGGGAGGAATAGTGTCCCATCATTGGTGTCAGTGGGAGGAATAGTGTCCCATCATTGGTGTCAGTGGGAGGAATAGTGTCCCATCATTGGTGTCAGTGGGAGGAATAGTGTCCCATCATTGGTGTCAGTGGGAGGAATAGTGTCCCATCATTGGTGTCAGTGGGAGGAATAGTGTCCCATCATTGGTGTCAGTGGGAGGAATAGTGTCCCATCATTGGTGTCAGTGGGAGGAATAGTGCCCCATCATTGGTGTCAGTGGGAGGAATAGTGCCCCATCATTGGTGTCAGTGGGAGGAATAGTGTCCCATCATTGGTGTCAGTGGGAGGAATAGTGTCCCATCATTGGTGTCAGTGGGAGGAATAGTGTCCCATCATTGGTGTCAGTGGGAGGAATAGTGTCCCCATCATTGGTGTCAGTGGGAGGAATAGTGTCCCATCATTGGTGTCAGTGGGAGGAATAGTGTCCCATCATTGGTGTCAGTGGGAGGAATAGTGTCCCATCATTGGTGTCAGTGGGAGGAATAGTGTCCCATCATTGGTGTCAGTGGGAGGAATAGTGTCCCATCATTGGTGTCAGTGGGAGGAATAGTGTCCCATCATTGGTGTCAGTGGGAGGAATAGTGTCCCATCATTGGTGTCAGTGGAAGGAATAGTGTCCCATCATTGGTGTCAGTGGGAGGAATAGTGTCCCATCATTGGTGTCAGTGGGAGGAATAGTGTCCCATCATTGGTGTCAGTGGGAGGAATAGTGTCCCATCATTGGTGTCAGTGGGAGGAATAGTGCCCATCATTGGTGTCAGTGGGAGGAATAGTGCACCATCATTGGTGTCAGTGGGAGGAATAGTGTCCCATCATTGGTGTCAGTGGGAGGAATAGTGTCCCATCATTGGTGTCAGTGGGAGGAATAGTGTCCCATCACTGGTATCGGTGGGAGGAATAGTGTCCCATCATTGGTGTCAGTGGGAGGATTAGTGCCCATCATTGGTGTCAGTGGGAGGATTAGTGCCCCAGGGGCCGGATAAAGGCTAACAAAGGGCCACATCCGGCCCTCAGGTCACAGTTTGGAGACCTCAGTCCTAAACAACTGCTTTTTTTTTTTCTTCTTTTTCCATAAGTTTGTGTTTTCATCCTTTTTCTCTATCTCAGTATTGCTGATCTCCTCCAGTCCAATTCAGCCACTTCCTGTCTAGATGTCTTTTTTCCCGGATTGGTTGCTCAGTTTTGTGTTATTCGATTGTCTCTCGGGGGATCAGGAAGGATCGGTTGGTGCTTTGCTGTTTTTTTTGCCTTCCTCTGGATCACTTGTGGGATCGATTATTTAGGATCGTGTGATTTTTTTCCCCTTTAATGATTGAATTCGATGGTCTTTTTTCTGTAAGACCCCAAACCCGTCTCCAATTGGACTTTTGTGAGCAAAGCAGGGAGGAGATGGACCGTGAAGTGAGGATCAATGAATAGGGATCACCACACTCCCTACAATAGAGGAAAACCGATGATTGTACGAAATTGTCCCTTTTTTGGGATATTTAATTTACAAATATTTTTCTTTCTCATAGGCAGCAAAATGAACAAATGCACCGGAATGCCAACACGCCAACCGTCAGCAGTCCTTCGCTGTCTCCAGTGAAGACCACCTTCTCTGGCCAGTCTAACATGTCTTCCATGAAGCCCGGACTTCTCCCGTCCAACCTGGACGACCTAAAAGTAAGTGCTGGTCTTGCTGGCTACGAAGAATACAAGGAGTCTGAGGATGTTTGAATTGTGACCTCCATGTGTGTCTAGAAAGTGGATCTTCCCTGAATCTGAGCACCACAAACCAAAAAAACGCTTTTTAATTCATTTTTAATATTCAGCAAACTCGCCCCATCCGTCCATTTCTAAGTGCTTTATGTTGCTGAGAAATCACTTTGAAAAACAACCCCCTAGCATTTCTGGCTGTGGCCATCTTGTGTAAGGGCAAATGATTCATGTGGAATCTACTTCCTGGAATCCATCTGCCCTTAGCTCAGGCATGTATGCAGGAGAGTGTGCTTAGCTGAGAACATCCCTCCACCTCTCCTCCCCTCCTGAAGATTCCTGAGTTACCTAAAAAGTTACCCCGTTGTTGACCCTCCTGAAGACTCCTGAGATGTATGACATCACTTGCCTAGGCAAGAAACCAGGAAACAGGAAGTAACTGAAGAAACGTAAACAAAAAAGTTTAAAAACAGTAAATATGATATATTTTCCTATCTATTTACTAATACTGGCAGCACGAGGATTACAAATAATGAATGTTGATTGGGAAGTTCCGGATGGGCGGATTGGTTGGCCAGCCTCTAGAGTCAGATGGGTGGAGTTGAGCACTTTCTATGATCACAATACATGGATGATGTTTGTGACAAACTTAGCCGGTGCATTGCCATAGAATGAGATTTGCCGTCGGATGAGATGCTCCGCCTCCATCACATCCTATTGGCTCACACTGGTCACGTGACCTGATAGGCGAACACCTCACAAATACTAGTTTTGTTATGAAAATGAGGATAGCTCCGTCGTAGCTTTACCAATGCACCGGCACTGTAAATAGTACTGTCAGACGTGCACACAAATACACACATAAACCCGCCCCCTCGCCGAGTCTTCCTGTGAATTTGGGCAACGCCAAGGGATGTTGGAGATCGTGGACAAATCACCGTTTAGCTACACGTCACCACGCCCCTTATTCTGCCGTACAACGTCCCAAATACGGGATTGGTAGCGAGTACAATGTAAAACGTATAAACCGTGTGCTGTAAAGCTACGACGGAGCTATCCTCATTTTCATAACAAAACTAGTATTTGTGAGGTGTTCGCCTATCAGGTCACGTGACCAGTGTGAGCCAATAGGATGTGATGGAGGCGGAGCATCTCATCGGACGGCAAATCTCATTCTATGGCAATGCACCGGGACACAGGCTTTTGGAGAGGACTGAATGTGAGCCTCTTGCCGACCAATTATGGGCCCTGGATTTTAAGGGGCACAGGGTGAATGAGAACCCCACTATAATCTGTGCTAGTCAGATTCCATGCTGTATATATAATGTGTGTGGTCTCATGCTGTTGGGACACACACTGTCAGATGCTAATGTCATGAACTCCAGTCACCTGTCTGTTGTGTAAATGAGTCCAGTCTGGCTTGTAAGAATATTCCACACATTGTTGTTTGTGCTACTTAACCCTGTGTTGATGTTTATGGTAATGTGTATTGAATAGTTAGTGAGCTAGGAGACGTCAAGTCTTACCCTGAAAAGTCTCATCTCTCAGTCAACTCGTCTGAGTGTTGATTTAGATGATTATCTCAGGTTAGTTCTGTTTCTGGCTACAGGTGTATTGTTAGAATAATATGAGCAGGAGGGGGAGGGGGGACCTCCTCTTCTACTGTATTATAAATACTTGTCATTTTGGTTCTAATAAATCAGTCCATGTCAGCACTAAGCAAGTCTCGTCTTGTTTGGTGCTTGGGAGCGGTTGGAATATCTGAGATCTATATTCAGACTGGGAGGAAGTGGTAAATGACGAGAGCACTCATTCGGAGTGTAGGGACGTTCCGTTACAATGTTCATATATGACTTTATCATTCTTTCCTCTTCTCCAAGGTGTCAGAGTTGAGGCAGCAGCTTAGAATACGTGGATTGCCGGTGTCTGGCACAAAGACCTCCCTGATGGAGCGACTGAGGCCCTTCCAGGAATGCGGTGGTAACACAGTTCCAACCTTTGGCGAGATCACCACCGTCACCTTCCCAGTGGCGCCAAACAACTCTCTGTCGGGTTACCAAACGCACCCGTCTGCCGGGGTTATCTCCAATGGATTCTATCAGTTCGGTAGCACCAGCTCCACCCCACCGATATCCCCAGCCTCCTCCGACCTTTCTGTAAATGGCTCCTTACCTGATACCTTCAGTGACGGGCCAATGTCTTCTCCTCAGTTCGGTCTCCACCCTTCCCCCATCCACCTGAGTGCCGAAGAAAGTCTTCTGAGCAGCATCAACAGTAGCAGCTACCAAGCAGAACTGGAAGGCATGGATGCTGAAAAAGACAAAATGTTGGTGGAGAAGCAAAAGGTCATCAACGAGTTGACCTGGAAGCTCCAGCAAGAGCAGCGACAGGTGGAAGAGCTTAGACTTCAGTTACAGAAGAGGAAAGGAGGCTGCGGGCCTCTGGACAAGGCACTTCCATCTCAACACTTCTTTGGAGTGCAGATCAAACAGGAAAATGTGTCAAGCTGTCCCTTTGCCTCTAAGCAGATGACCATGAAAAACCCGACCAATAATGCACTAGAGAAGCTGGGATCATGTGCCACGCAACCAATGCCGTGCTTAATGAACAACCACTGTATGGAGGCCTCAAACCCCAACTCCATGTCTTCCACTTTCCTGAGCCCCCAGTGCTCTCCACAACATTCCCCACTTGGAACTACGAACAGTCCGCAGCACATCAGCCTGCCCCCATCCCCCAACAACCATTGCCACTACCTACTGCCCGTGTCCCCCAATTCACAAGGCGACACGCGAAGTCTGTCTCCGCAACGCATCAATACTCAGATTTGCACTGGACAGGTAATCGATCCCAAGTCCTACAATTGTACTTTATTGTGTGTTCAATTTAGAGTCTTACAATTTGTCACATATCCTTAAAGTATATTAATACTAAGGCTGTACAGTTGTGTCATTCGAGACAATTATTTATAAGCTGAACTAATGGCAATTAAGAAAAAATACAAGGGGGTAGATAAGGTGGGGGATATGGGGGTCCAAACTTTCCCCAGAGGTCCTGACAGGCGCTGGAGCCGCACAGCATTCTTCTGTCTCTATCCATGGATGACCCCTTGTTGGAGATTTAGTACCACCTCCTGTCAGCCACTCCTGAGCCACTCTCTGAAAGGTTATTCACTACAGATCGCTTTTCAGGGACCGATGCAGGTATAAACGAGCCCTTACTGTGTAGGCATAAGTTTTAAGCCCCTCCTCCTGTCAGTGAAGTTTTGCCAGACCTCAAATTTGCTATGGTATGCACAGCACTCTGGGTGCCCAAGGTCGATATAAGGCCCTGAGTGAAATGTCCTCAATCAGTGACCTGCAATGTGACCTGGAATCAGCCTCTGATCTGACAGCAGAGCTCAGACTGGGAGAGGGAGAAGCAGCACAAGAGTGCTAACAAGGGTCATACTGATAGGAGGAAAGAGCAGAGTGATAGAGAGGAGAGCTAATCAGTCTGCTGCTTATCCCTTCACAGTCCAGTCATCCAGGGTTGGTGGATGGGAAAGACCTGTAGGAGATATTAAACTGTAACAGAGAAAAAGGACTCCTGTCCTTCCAGAGAGGGCTGTGCTGTATGTCAGAGCTGTGCAAATCTCAGGCCTGGATGGAGTGGGCTCTCTGTGCGCTCCCTGCACGTTCCCTGCATGTTCCCTGTGCACTCCCTGCGCGCTCCCTGTGCGCTCCCTATGCGCTCCCTGCACGCTCCCTGTGTGATCCCTGCACGCTCCCTGTGCGTTCCCTGCACGCTGCCTGTGCATTCCCTGCGTGCTCCCTGTGCGTTCCCTGCGTGCTTCCTTGCGTTCCCTGTGCACTCCCTGCACGCTCCCTGTGCGTTCCCTGCACGCTCCCTGTGCACTCCCTGCACGCTCCCTGTGCGTTCCCTGCACGCTCCCTGTGCACTCCCTGCACACTCCCTGTGCGTTCCCTGCACGCTCCCTGTGCACTCCCTTCACTCTCCCTGTGCATTCCCTGCGTGCTCCCTGTGCGTTCCCTGCACGCTCCCTGTGCGTTCCCTGCACGCTCCCTGTGCACTCCCTGCACGCTCCCTGTGCGTTCCCTGCACGCTCCCTGTGCGCTCCCTTCACTCTCCCTGTGCATTCCCTGCGTGCTCCCTGTGCGTTCCCTGTGCGATTCCTTGCGTTCCCTGCGCACTCCCTGTGTGCTCCCAGCACGGTAGCCACCATGTACCAGAAGCATACTAGCAATCAGGAGCTTACTGATCATGTGACCGCTGTCACAGCCAATCACAGCGGTCACATGACCCGAATGCCCGCCTCCCGACTTTTAGATGCCTTAAAGGGTTAAAGAAGAATTTCTGGTGTGGATATTTCTACATTGGTTCAGCTTGGAGCAGAGGAACTATATATACAATACCTGTGGGATTTCAGTGTAGGAGACGCGTTACTCCAGTGATCTCCAGTAAATTCCAGGTCCCGTCCCCAGGGACTGTCCTCCTGCGTTGTACATGGGGGAGACGATTCGGAAAGCATTCTGTGAATGGATGAGGTGGAAAGGTGGAGCCATAACCTCACACTCTCCACCTTGTCCAATCAGAAAATGCCAAGTATTCTTTGAATGGCGCCTGGGTCCAATCGCTGTCCTCCTGTGATCACAAAGCAGAAGATGAGCTTCTCAGTGGAGGACCTGGAAGACTATGAAGGTCAATGAAGGTCAATGGAGTCCAATGAAGGTCAATGGAGTGGGGGAGCCTCCATGGTTCCCATCTTCTAGAGATCCCACAGGTATGGCATAGACCAGTGATGGCGATCCTGGGCACCCCAGATGTTTTGAAACTACATTTCCCATGATGCTCCACTACACTGCAAAGTACAGGAGCATCATGGGAAATGTAGTTCCAAAACATCTGGGGGTGCCGAGGATCGCCATCACTGGTCTAGATAGTCACATTGGTCCAAGCTGGAATATCCTCACCTCGAATGATTTATAAAATGAAGCCCTTCACAAATATTAATCCTCTGTGACTTTGTATTTGTAGAATGCTGGAAGCTCAGTTTGCTTCTCTCCAAACCAGACCAGTTTACAGCCACCTTATGCTGACCATTCGGAAAGCAAGCAGGGTAACAAAGATGGCGTCTCACCAAAGAGCCCGACAGTGTTAGGAAAGGTAAGAAGATCTCGTGGGCTTATAGAAGACATATAGAGATTTCATATCTACAGAGGAACTTGGGTTCTGCTCATGCGGTGCTATAGAACTTTAATGCTGTAGCTGCTCCCACTTTGTGGATCCACCAATAGAAGCCCTGTGAGCTTCACGTATTATCTTAGTGGTGGATGTGGTCCACCATTCGTGGCCTCGGACCATATCAACATCAATAGGTGACTTTATTTGCTGAGTAGAACCTGCCCAGTACATAGATGGATGATGGTTGACTCGTTTCTCCTTTATACAATCTATTGGGCAGATTTCGCTCTTATTACGGCCATTTCTACTCCTGTAGATCATTTATACCGCTTGAGGACCCTTTGTTTGGTGTTGCAGCTGTTTGGATTAAAAGTATCCTAGATACTAACATTGATTTTATCCTCCTCCTACCTGTCACCACACTCCAAAGTCTATCTATGATGCATCATCTACGATGTGATATCACCTCCTGAGGAAGCCACATTTAAGGTGAAACATGTTGAGATGATTTCTTCATGTAACATACTTGTGGCATTTCTAAGCAATAATATTCATCATTTAAAGTATAAATCGTGTGATCTCAAAGGACTTTCCTTTATGACAAGTTATGGAAGTATTCAGGAAACTTTGTTAGGTGTTTTATATAAAATATGTCTTTTTGATTATTGACACCTTAAAAATCCCAAATAAACTTCCCTTTGCTCTTTTATATGGGGATGTGGTATCTCCGATGCCCTCTCTTGTCCATATATATTAGAGCTTACCCAGAGCTGAAGACTCTCTTCCCACCTTCATGTGGCCAATCACCAAGATGGAACACAGTCACATGGGATACAACAAAGACCAAAACGAGAGGGCCACGCCCACCAGGGGGTATTATCATGAGACCGTTTTATTGTAAAAGAGTATAAATCCCGTATACTCAGAAAAGCGAACAACTGCCAGCATAAAATACAATCCAGACCCGATGCTGAAACCACGCCCATCACCCAGGGTGCAGCTGACGTGTTTCAGGGGCAGTACCCTCTTCATCAGAGCTGAGAATAAATGATAATACACGAGACCGGTGTGTCCTCTTGTCCTTGTTGTAGTCCGTGTTCTAAAGGATTTCTATGAAGTGGGGGATGTGTTGTAGAGTTCCTGGTGGTCAGTTTCTTCTCAGGTCTGGTGAGACAGATAAGGACTTCCTGAGGATGTCTATAGAGACTCCAAGTTCCTGTAGAGCTGATAGCCGGTTTTTGCATTACTGTCACATGAGAGGAAGGGAGTCACATGACCCCCCAAGGACTGAGCGCGTTCCTTCATTTCCCGGGATGATCGCCCCCTCTGGAGAGGATCAGTATGTACAGCTGGGGGGGAGGGGGGCAATTCTCGGGCTTCTTCAAGGAAAATTAATAATTTTTTGTAATTTTTTCTAAATTGCAACTTTAATGGAAAGTAGCAATTCTACGGGGAAAGTTTCTTGTTCTGCTCAGATCTCCTAAAATTCAGAACTCTCTGATATGCAGATAGTGACTTTAGGGAACCAAGTCAAGGGCTGGCTCCGCCCCCTCCTGTGTCCTTATTGGATAACAAATCTGTACAAATACATTCCGGAAATGTCACAATATACAGCAAGAGGGTCATTTATATCATTGAAAAGTCAACTTTGAGTCCCAATCAGAGGTTTTCCTCGGCTGAGGGGATCCCATCCGTCTGCTGCAGGGAAATGTTCTCAGGATATATTCTCTGCAATTTAAATGTGTGAATTCATTGTGACCATTGGATGGCGCTAGGGAGCATATATCCTTTCTATGATATTCAGAGACAACTAGCTGCCATATCAAGGTATTTTCCACATTCTCAATTTTGTTAAAAAATACACTTTATTCCCAAAAGTATTGGGACGCCGGCCTTTACACACACATGACCTCTAATGACCCCCCAGTCTTAGTCCGGAGGGTTCAACATTGAGTTGGCCCTTTGCAGCTATAACAGCTTCACCTCTTCTGGGAAGGCCGTCCACAAGGTTTAGGAGGGTGTCTATGGGAATGTTTGAGCATTCTTCCAGAAGAGCATTTGTGAGGTCAGACATTGAGGTTGGATGAGAAGGCCTGGCTCACAGTCTGCGCTCTAATTCTTACCAAAGGTGTTCTATCGGGTTTGAGGTCAGGACTCTGTGCAGGCCAGTCAGGTTCCTCCACCCCAAACTCGCTCATCCATGTTTTTATGGACCTTGCTTTGTGCACTGGTCCAAATCATTTGGTGGAGGGGGGATTATGGTGTGGGGGGGGATGGAGGGGGGATTATGGTGTGGGGGGAGGGGGGATTATGGTGTGGGGGGAGGGGGGATTATGATGTGGGGGTTGTTTTTCAGGGGTTGGGTTCGGCCCCTCAGTTCCAGTGAAGGGAACTCTTAAGGCGTCAGCATACCAAGACATTTTGGACAATTTCATGCTCCCAACTTTGTGGAAACAGTTTGGGGACGGCCCCTTCCTGTTCCAACATAACTGCCCACCAGAGCACAAAGTAAGGCCCATAAAGACACGGATGAGCGAGTTTGGGGTGGAGGAACTTGACTGGCCTGCACAGAGTCCTGACCTCAACCCCATAGAACACCTTTGGGATGAATTAGAGCGGAGAATGCGAGCCAGGCCTTCTCATCCAACATCAGTGCCTGACCTCACAAATGCTCTTCTGGAAGAATGGTCAAACATCCCCACAGACACCCTCCTAAACCTTGTGGACGGCCTTCCCAGAAGAGTTGAAGCTGTTATAGCTGTAAAGGGACAACTCAATATTGAACCCTCCGGACTAAGACTGGGGGGTCATTAAAGGTCATGTGTGTGTAAAGGCAGGCGTCCCAATACTTTTGGTCATATAGTGTGAAATGATCATCTCTACCTCTACGTTGAATGTTATTAAAGTTCATGTGTGTGGAAAAAGTAAGCGTCCCAATACTTTTGGTAATATAGTGTGAAATGATCATCTCTACCTCTACGTTGAATGTCATTAAAGTTCATGTGTGTGGAAAAAGTAAGTGTCCCAATACTTTTGGTAATATAGTGTATGTAACTATGTAGCCATTTTCCCGAATTCAAATTTCTAGTCGATTTAGAAATAACGAATGACTTATCTGTAATTTGGTGTCGGATTCTAGGATGGAGGGGGGGAGGGGGGCGTTTTGTGATGGATTTACAGTAATGTAAGGGGGGATCGTTTTTTTTTTTTTTTTATGTAAATAAATGATATTTATATTAAATAAAAATATATTTTTGGATTTCAGATGAACACTTTACAGCCGTCCCCCCAGGCGGGTCAGAAGCTCTCGGTGTCGTGTACGACGTTCTCCAACCCCCCGACATCGGATTCCAAGCAGCTTCCATCCTACGAGGACGCCGTGAGACAGGTGAGACGTTCGATGAGTTGTGGTCACTTTATAGTTGTGGGATAGAAATGTCTTCCTCCATGGCCTGGAATCTCCTGGATCCAA
Organism: Lithobates sylvaticus; assembly: GCA_028564925.1. Taxonomy (NCBI): domain Eukaryota; kingdom Metazoa; phylum Chordata; class Amphibia; order Anura; family Ranidae; genus Lithobates; species Lithobates sylvaticus. Next base: position 201,519,559 of record CM053037.1, on the reverse strand, counting down.
AGCCTTCCTTATGGAATCCAATGACGTCACCTATAAGATGTCCTCTCGGCTTGTACCGCTCGTCTTCATTGCACAGAAAATACGAAAAATTTTAATTACTGTATAAATATTGTAAAAAAAAAATGGAATTAAGATGATTTAGAAAACCCGGAGAATCCTAAATTCTTGAAGGAGAATTCTCGTCACCAGCTTTGACAAACGAGGTGAATGGGCAGAAAAATCGGGTGGTTTACCAAATGACGAAACGTATCGGGCTAATGTCCAGGTCTGGTACCAGCAGAGAGTCCTTCATCCAGATGTGAAGATAAGCATAGACACGCTGGGTACAAATGGCAAATCCATGGCATGGGCACTCAGAGGTCAACGACAGACAGATTTTTATCTGGGCCAATCAAAGGGTCCCCAGCACTCAATTTAACTGTTCTTGATTAGGGTACAGGTGTGCATTAAAAAGACCTCAACTGCAGTTCTATTTAATGACCAGCAGGTGGCAAAGACTCAACACTGATCGATAAAAGTCTGTTATTTAATAATAAATTGACAGTTGGGGTTGGACCTCAAACACTGAATCGGCATGCCAAGGACTTCAGGACCTGAAAAGTCTCTGCCTTGGGACAAGTACTTATCGGGAGTTCTGCATCCCTGGAGAAGTAACAAAATAGCACCATCCGCACACTGCCTCTTCATGTAGGGAGCTCCTTATTGTAAGAAAGCTTGGTCTCCTACCCACGGAAGAACACCCTCCTAATATGTTTCGTCCAGTAGGAGTTTAATTTTAGTTGTTCTACTGGGCAAAACATGTTGTGGGGGTTCTCCCCCAAGTAGGAGACCAAGCTGAAGCCACTATATGCCAAGTCAGGGTTTGGACGGGGGCCATTTTGTTGTAGTCCTCAATGTGTCGGACAGCCCAGAGTTTAGCCCAACCACCAACTGCAAATATAGTAGCCAGTCAGCCGGGATAACAGATCGGGGTATTCGAGACGTATCAATTTTATTTGGTTTGTGGTCTACTGGGGAAGTTTTGATTCTTTTTCGTGCGAAAATTAAAATTCCCAAGATTCGGGAGTAGATTTTGAGGGAACCCCACATCAAAATATAAAAAAAAATGGCCCCCCAAATCCATACTAGACCCTTATGCGGCGTACACACGGCCGGAATTTCCGATGGAAACAGTCCGATGGGAGCTTTTCATCTGATTTTCCGACCGTGTGTACGCCCATCGGTCTTTTTCTGTCGGAATTTCCGACAGACTTGGGATTGAGAACCTGTTCTTAATTTTTCCAACGGAAAACCTTTCTATCGTATTTTTCGATCGTGTGTATGCAATTCCGACACGCAAAATTCCGACGCATGCTCAGAAACAATTCGACACATAAACTTCCCTTTTATAGTGCTGTCGAACGTGTTTTATGTCGCGGTGTTATTGCCCGTCGGAATTTGGTGTGACCGTGTGTAGGCAACACAGCTTGAGCGGAATTCCATCGAAATTCCGACGGGAAAACCATCAGAGCTTTTTCCGACGAGAATTCCGACCGTGTGTACGCGGCATTAGGCCTAGATTGAATTTTCAAGGGGTAACCCAACGCCAATTTTTTTTTTTAAATGGTGTGGGGTCCCCCCCCCCAAAAATCCATACCAGACCCTTAGGTTCAAGCCCCCCGCCCAAGCCATACCAATGCCACAGGCCCTCAACATTGCGGAGGGGGGGGGTGCACCTTGTCCACATGTTGATAAGAACAAGAGACTCTTTCCCACAACCCTGGCTTGGTGGTTGTGAGGGTGCGGGGGATTGACTTATCGGAATCTGGAAGCCCCCAGACCCCACCCCCAACTCATTAACCAAAAATAGGCCAAAAGTAAATAAAAACGCAAAGACAGTCCTTTATTAAAAAAGTAAATAAAAACATGTCCCCCCCCTCCCCCCCGATGTAAATCCAGCGTCAATCACGATGAATGCCGAGCTGCACACAAAAAAAAAGCCAGTCAACAGACACTCGTCAAATGACAGGTAAACATGGGGGGTGTGGTCACCCGGTGACGTCACAAATGAAGGATTTCCGGTGTGGGGGTGTCTATAAGTCGGACATTGTTGTCTAAACCTTGAAATAAAATGTCTCACTCAACATTTTCCTCACTACAATGTTTCTTCTTTCCACAGCAAGTCACAAGAAGCCAACAGATAGACGAACTTCTTGACGTTCTGATTGAAAGTGGAGGTAGGTCCCCCATACCGACCATCTCACAATTTACTGACGTTTTCTGACACGTTGTTTATGTTTATCATGAATAATTATTTGATTATTTGAACCGTTTCATTTCAGAAATGCCAGCAAATGCCAAAGATGAGCGGTCATGTGGGCAGAAGATGACCCAACTGGGCGGCGTGCCAACGGGAAACGCCAATCTATCTGCCCCGAATTCTCACCTCCCTTACGATAACTGCCCCAATAATGACAGCCACCTTGAAGTCTTACTGAACACCCCCATCGGGAGAGCCGCCGAAATCCCTCTGCTGAAGATCGGAAGTGACGACGTGCACTTCGAACGCGTTCTGGAAGGATTTTCCGGCAAAGTGACCGAAGATATTCTCCCGTCCCGAGAGATCTTAGAAACTTCTCTGTCTCCTATGGAGACCCAGATGTCACCGGCGTCCACGGAAAGCGCTGCCCTCCACCACTTAAGCTTCACCGAATCCCCCTGGGAGACCATGGAGTGGCTGGACCTGACCCCGCCGAGCTCGGACACCGGTCTGGGGTCCCTTACTACTACTGGTCCCAGCATCTTCAACACTGATTTCCTCGATGTTAACGATCTCAACTTAAACAATGCAATGGACCTACACTTAGAACAGTGGTGACTCCGCCATCAATTTCTTATCTTCAGAGCCAAAAGCTTCACCGCGACGCGCCAAAGAAGGAGGATCACCAAAGACCAGCCACAGTCCAATCAAGACCTTTCTTTAGAAGTGTTAGAAGATAAGCCTTTGAGGTGGATCGGCCACCACAGCTGGACTTCCAATGACTCAGATCGGAACCAGTTCTGGTCTAAAACCACTTCGACATCAAACAAAACCCAATACCAAAAAAAGGTTCAAACATTGAAAAAACAAAAATCGATACCTTTAATGCTAAATTGCAATTGTAGAACTTTCATATTAAACCACAAACGAGAAGAGCTTCAAGCAGAACATCTCCGCAATTAACTTCAAGGCTGCATTCACACCTCAGCGTTTTTTTTACCGCGATTTTGTCGCGTTTTTGTTTCAGGTCACCGAAGTAAAAGGCAGAAATTCGCCTGTCATCTGCCCCAAAGGAGCTCGTGTTCTTTTTTTTGAGCTTCGGGGCGTTTTTCAGGCGTTTTGCTTCAGGTGACAAAACGCTCAGATATGAACAGGCGCCATAGAAATGAATGGGATTTTTCTTGTTGGGCGTTTTTTTCAGACGTTTTACGAGCGTTTTATGAAAACGCTCGGATGTGAATGCAGCCTGATAGATGACTTCCTGCCCCATACATCTGCTTTGGTCTGTAAGGTTGGGTTCCCACCAAGAACTCAACACCTAGAAAATCTGATTTCACATCAATGATATAAAGACATTTTATTTTTTTCAGCAAGATGCCCATTTTATCGTTTTTTTGTTTTTTTTTAAGGTCTTATCTTTGGTACCAGCGCAACTGAGGGGTTTTTAGCTTACAATCAGCTCTTAAGCCCTGTATAATGTTATTTTTTTTTTTTTTTAGTCACTGGAAGTGCGATGTTGTACAGTCTTGAAACTCATTTTTTTTGCTTTTTTGTCTGTATATTTTTGGGCACAAATTCATTTCAATGCACAATTGATTTTTGTTAAATTCATCTTCATAGGATTTTCCTTTTTTTTTTTTTGACGGGAGCTACAACCTTATCATTATTTTCGATTTTAAACTTAACTCCTATCAGAAGTAAAAAAAATTAAATAACAACATTGAATGCAATTTTGTATTTATTAAAAAAAAAAAAATGCCATAATGTATTTTTAAATACAATTTTTAAATACAATTTTTAAATACAACTTTTTAAATACCTGAATTTGTTGACTCAATTTGACAGGGACTACAACCTTATCATTATTTTTATGTTGGCCATAAGATTCGATTTTAAGCTTAAGGCCAATCAGAAGTTAAAAAACACAATTGAAATTTTGTATTAATTAAAAAATAAATCCCATAATGTATTTTTAAGTACAACTTTTTATATACCTGAATTTGTCGACACAATTTGACGGGGGTTACAACCTTATGATTATTTTTATGTTGCCCAAAAGATTCAATTTTAAGCTTAGCTCTAAGCCAAAGTTAAAAAAAAAAACATATAATGGAATTTTGTATTTATTTATAAATAAAATCCTATAATGTATTTTTTAATACCACTGGTTAAATGCCTAAATTCATTGACTCAATTTGATACAACCTTATCATTTTTTTATCAAAAAAAAAACACAATTGAATGTGATTTTATTTAAAAAAAATCCTATAATGTATTTTTAAATACAACTGGTTAAATCCCTGAATTTGTTGACTTCATTTGACGGGGATACAACCTTATCATTATTTTTTGTTGGTCCTAAGATCCGATTTTAAGCTTATCTCCAATCAGGAGTTGCAAAGTTGCGTTCAATGTTTTTTTATTTTTTATTTATTAAAAAAAATCCTATAATGTATTTTTTTTTTTCATTTTGCATAGAGTAAAGGAGGGTTATAACACCTGTCAGATTTTTGTGACCAATTTTAGAGATTTCCCTTCACTTCCTGTCCCATAACCAAACAGGAAGTGAAAGGGAATCCCTTACAGACCCCCCCGGTCACCAGAACTAGTGTCCCCATTGGAAGATTTCCCCTTTATGACTTTTCCGGGAACAACACAAAATTTGAGGTTGTTCTTTCACTTTCAATGATAACGGTAAACAGGACGAATAGAGATGGAGAAACGGGGGCACAGACTGCTAAAAAACTCACAGAGGGTCTAATCCATCTTTGCTCTATCCAAAATTAAAAAAAAATAAATAAAGTTTGTTATACTTTAATATTTGAATGGTGTACTTAGCAGTTGGGTTTTCTTTGGTAAAAAAAAATAATAAAAATTCTTAAGGTGAAAAAAAACGGTTGACCAATAACAGCGAGGTTACAGCTTTCTGCATTAAAATTATAAAAAAAAAATGAAAAAATTTAATTTTTAAAAAGGACAATTCCACATTTTGTTATGTTATGTTTTGTATCTCTTTTTCCTTTGTAAAAAAGAAAGAAAGAAGAAAAAAGGGATACGAGACATAACGTGACAAACAAAGAATTTAGAAATGTTTGAAAATTGAAAAAAACATTTCTATACTTTTAATTCTAAAAAATGTAATATTGCTGTTTGTTGGTCAACAGTTTATTCACTTTAAGTTTTTTTTTTTCTTTTTCACATTCTATTGTTTTTTTTAAAAGAAAGAAAAGCTGAGCAGAAGCCACAATATTTTGCTAATAAATTAAAGATCTCAGAATTCAGCTTTTCATAAATAACAGAACACGAGATCCTGAAACGATACGTAGAACAATGTAAATGATTTCTGTAAATAGACTTGAGTGTTTTTTTTATTTTATTTTTTCTGGACTTTGTAAAATATAATAAAATGGAAGAGCTCGGTGCGGTGCGACGGCCTCGCCGCACCCCGTACTGTACAGACGTCTCCCTTTGTTTCGGGGTTGAGAACTACATTTATAAAATCACTTTTTGTATTATTTTGCTACTGGAAGACGACACACTAATAATTCTCTCTTTTTGTTACCCTGATAAATATTTCGGTAATTATAAAAGAGATCACAGAAATGTTGGACGTCAATTTAAACTGTACAAAAATCTGCACCCATTTCTACACTGTATATAAAATCTCCAATTGTTTTTAAAGGCCATTCAAAATACAGGAAGTGTTTATATATAAAATAAATTGTGATGTTCACCAGACTAACGGACTACATCACCGCATGCTGTATATATAGTAGAAATAGTTTTTTTTATGTTGAAAAGCACCAATAATTTGTACAAAGATTCACCATGCACTGCTAATATACAATACGAGCACCAAAAGTGTCTAAAATTTGTATTTTTGACAATTAAAGAAAAGCCATTCCATACAGAGATAAAAGTAGCACTTTATGCCAGCATAAAATTTTACATTTATTTGTTGTTTAAAAAAAAAAAAAAAATTCCCTTTTGTTTGCAACTTATTCAAATTCTTTGAGTCTTTTACCAAGGCATCCAAAAGCCCTATAATTCCATTATAAACACTTAAAAGGACAAAAACTTACATTTACATTAAGAAAAAACTTTAAAACATTTCTTTTTTAAAAGGACAAAAACTTCAAATTGTTTTTTATTTTTCTTTTAAAGGTCAAAAAATATACATTTGCATTAAGAAAAAACATTAAATCATTTTGTTTTTAAAAGGACAAAAACTTCAAATTGTTTATTTTTTGTTTTTTTTATAGGACAAAAACTTGCATTTGCATTAAGCAAAAATGTTAAATCTTTTTTTTTTTAAAAGGTAAAAACATACATTTGCATTAAGAAAAAACGTTAAATATTTTTTTTTTAAAAGGACAAAAACTTCAAATATTATTATATATTTTTTTTTTTTAAAGGACAAAAACTTACATTTTCATTTTTTTTTAAAGGTCAAAAAATATACATTTGCATTAAGAAAAAACGTTAAATCATTTTTTTAAAGGACAAAAACTTCAAATTGTTTATTTTTTGTTTTTTTTAATAGGACAAAAACTTGCATTTGCATTAAGAAAAAACGTTAAATCTTTTTTTTTAAAAAGGTAAAAACATACATTTGCATTAAGAAAAAACGTTAAATCTTTTTTTTTTTTAAAAGGACAAAAACTTCAAATATTATTATATATTTTTTTTTTAAAAGGCCAAAAACATACATTTTCATTAAGAAAAAACGTTAAATCATTTTTTTTTTTAAAAGGCCAAAAACATACATTTGCATTAAGGTAAAAACTCTAAATCATTTTTCTTAAAAGGACAAAATCTTTAAATAGTTTTTTTTTTTTTTTTAAAGGACAAAAAACATACATTTGCATTAAGAAAAAAAAGTTAAATAAGTTTTGAAGAGGACACAAACTTACATTTGCATTAAGAAAAAACTTTAAATATATATTTTTAAAAGGCCAAAAACATACATTCGCATTAAGGAAAAAGCTTGAAATCATTTTTTTTAAAAGGACAAAATCTTTAAATAGTTTTTTTTTTTTTTTAAAAGGACAAAAACATACATTTGCATTAAGAAAAAAACGATAAATTATTTTTTAAGAGGCCAAAAAGATGCATTTGCATTAAAAATTTGAAATATTGTTTTACTTTGTCTTCAAAGGTTTGTCTCATGTATGAAATTTAAGACAAAAAAACAAAATGAAGGTCATTAATCTTATTTTTAGTGCAACATATAGATTCCACATAATTATGAAATGGTAGTTATTATATACAGAGAAAACATATACTGTATATATATAATTTTTTTTTTTTTTTTTTTTTTCTTTTTTTACAAGCGTGTGTTGAAGCAACATTAACTGTCATTTTTAATTTTCTTCTGTCCATTGTAAGTACTTAAAAAAATATATAATCAGCAAATAGTCAATGCGATTTCAACATTGTTTGTACAATTTATCTATAAATGTTCCAGCATCATTTTCAAACCTATTTTGGGAAATTGACAAATTTGACAAAATTTGACAAAATTGACAAATTTGACAAAACAGGACTTGATCTGTGAACAATACGTCTGTTTAACTATCTTTTTATATATATTTTTATATATATATATATATATATATATATATTTTTTTTTTTTTTCTTTTTTTTTTTCTTTTTTTTTGTTATAGCCATTTTACTTGCCAAACAAGTGGGACCTTAATTTAAAGTAGTATTATTTTAAGTTTCTTAATATATTTTACAGTAATGAAAATTAGGTGTTTAAAAGTTAAATATTATAAAAAATAACTAATCCAAAAATATGTCACTAACATATCACAGGTACCAAGATTTGTATTTATTTGATTCAGTTCAGTAATTATATTGCGGGGTGCCGTGTACTATAGGCCGCCCCTCATACCGCATTTAAATAAATAAGAAAAATAGAAGGAACCAAGAGGACAAAGGAAATGTTTTTTAGCTATCAGGTTATCACTGGAATAAAAGCTGACTGGGGACCAAGTCCATCTTGGATGCAATTGGACGAGCTCAGGATTGTAAAGCCACATCATTCCCTTTTAGTTCAGTTTAGACTACTCCACAAAAATTAAAATTATTAAAAATGTAAAAATACAATTCAAAATAAAAAAAAATATTTGTGCTTACCTTGCTTAATACAATGGCATGCAAATGGAGAACAATGCCGGTTATTTAATCAAGAGAAGCCACTAATAAATAAAATGTACAAATATATATATATTTTTTTATATTTGTATTTTTATCCAAAAAAAATGGTTAAACAAAAATTCAGCATGTCCCACCTTTTAAAAATAAAACACATGTCCACAGTTTGTTTCTTATTTTTATTTTAATACAGTACCACATTTATTTCATTACTGAACCAGCAATAGTGCATTGATGTAATAAAAAAAAAATAATTATGGCGTATTTTTTATCTATTTATTTTTTTATCATATTTCAAATAAATGAAAAATGTCAAAGTATGTCAACATTTTTTTTTATTTTTGAATAAAATAAATAAATATGATTGTCCCATGAGATGGTGCACAGGCAGCACAGGACAGTTCACTCATATGAGACGTACACCATTTGATACATTTGTTGGGGGCCTAAAATAAGATTTTTATATTTAGCTAAGCACAACCATTTGTCTTGTACATATTTTTTAATTTTTTTTTAATTTTTTTGTGGTTATCTGTCATTTTATAGATGAATAATTATTTTATATCAATTTTAAAAATTGCGTGCCTTCACTTTTCTGTGTTTATGAGCAACGACATGCAATGCAAAGGTACTAAATACTGTATTTTATTGTAAAGAGGAAAAGCATGGATGAAAAAAAAAAAAAAAAAAAAAAATAATAGCTCACGTATATATTTTTGTCCTTGCGGCCAGTCACATGCAAGTGTTTTACTATGAATTATAGGGGGTTTTGTTTCTATGTTTGCCTTAAATTTTAATGGGAAAAAAAATAACTTTCTATTGTTGAAAAAAAAAGTCTTTGTATATTTTTTCCAGTTTTTAAAAAAATTTAATTGTGTAAAATATGTTATTGCCCTTTTGTGCAAAAAAAACATCTACCATATTGTTTTGAATAAAAAAAAAAAAAAAAAAAAAAAGTGTCTAATTTATTTTCTTGCACGGCGGAGGGTCGGAGATCAGGATGGAGCCAATTATCCAAAATAAGATTATTGGGGTGGAGGATCTCCAATCTCAGTGCCAAATATTCACGATCGATTGGCACCTTCCAGTAAAGACCCCTTTCACCGCGGGCCGGTGCCGGCGTTAGCGGTAAAGCGCCGTTTAAACCGTTGTTATATGCCGCCAGCGGGGGACTTTTAACCCCCCAGAAGGGCTTAAAAGGGGTTAAAAGCTCCCGCTTAGTGCTGCTTCCAAATCCTTCAGGACTTTTTTTCCTGTCCTGCAAGCGCACCGCCCCGGTGTGACCGCACGCCGACTTTCACCTTCGGGCCGTGGAAGACGTCGTATACAGGCGCTATCTTTAGCGCACAGACGCCTGTAAATCGCCTCGGTGTGAAAGGGGTCTAAAGATCTAAAGATGTCTCCACGAAGGCGGCGTTCACACCGGAGCGCGGCGTTCACACCGGAGCGCGGCGCTTATACCGGAGCGCGGCGTCTCTCAGGCGACCTGCACATTTTTATACGGCATTTTTGAGCTTTGGTGTTTTTTTTTATCAGCCAATAGAGAAAATGATCAGCTGTTGCATCGGTTTTTTTTTTTTTTAGGCATTTCAGCTTTTTTTTTAGCTTCTCCTTTTATTTTTTTTTTTTATTATTATTATTATTATTATTATTATTAATAATTATTATTATTATTTATTTTTTCATAAAGTTAAGGTTAGTTTTGGGGTTATTATTTATTTGTTTTGTTATGGTGTTAATAATAATACTACTAATAATAATAAATAAATGTAAATAAATACACAAATAAATAAAAATAATCCTAAATAATTAATAATAAATACATTCAATAAATGAATACTCAGTAATAATAAATAATTAACCTTTAACTTAAACCTCTAATGCCGCGTACACGATCGGAATGTCCGACAACAAAAATTTTCAGACAACAAAATCTGTGGTAAATTCCGATCGTGTGTACACAAGTCTGACGCACAATGCGCCACGCATGCTCGGAGCAGAAGAGCCGCACTGGCTATTGAACTTCATCTTCCTCGGCCCGTCGTGCGTCTCGTACTTCACCGCGTTCTTGGCGATCGGAATTTGTGTGACTGTGTGCGAGACAAGTCTGAGCCGACATCCGTCTGAAAAAACACACGGATTGGTTGTCGGAATGTCGATCGTCTGTACGGAGCATCACCCTGAAAAAGAAAAATAATAATAATAATAAATAGCAAAACACACAACAAATAAATCCATTATTAGTATTATTCATTTATCAATTTTTTTGCAGTTTGGTGTTTATGAATTATAATTGTTTTTATTCTTAAAGCAAAAAATATATATATTAATCTTCTTTTTTTTTAATCTTTTGCTTTTAAAGGTAGAGGAGAGATCTGGGGGGGGTGTCTTATAGATCCCCAGGTCTCTCCATAAAGAGGACCTGTCATATCGGGGGGGGGGTGTCTTATAGATCCCCTGGTCTCTCCATACAGAGGACCTGTCATATCGGGGGGGGAGGGTGTCTTATAGATCCCCAGGTCTCTCCATAAAGAGGACCTGTCATATCGGGGGGGAGGGTGTCTTATAGATCCCCAGGTCTCTCCATAAAGAGGACCTGTCATATCGGGGGGGGGGGTGTCTTATAGATCCCCAGGTCTCTCCATAAAGAGGACCTGTCATATCGGGGGGGGGGGGGTGTCTTATAGATCCCCAGGTCTCTCCATAAAGAGGACCTGTCATATGGGGGGGGTGTCTTATAGACCCCCAGGTCTCTCCATAAAGAGGACCTGTCATATCGGGGGGGGGTGTCTTATAGACCCCCAGGTCTCTCCATAAAGAGGACCTGTCATATCGGGGGGGGGGGGGTGTCTTATAGATCCCCAGGTCTCCCCATAAAGAGGACCTGTCATATCGGGGGGGGGAGGGTGTCTTATAGATCCCCAGGTCTCTCGATAAAGAGGACCTGTCATATCGGGGGGGGGGGTGTCTTATAGATCCCCAGGTCTCTCCATAAAGAGAACCTGTCATATGGGGGGGGTGTCTTATAGACCCCCAGGTCTCTCCATAAAGAGGACCTGTCATATCGGGGGGGGAGGGTGTCTTATAGATCCCCAGGTCTCTCCATAAAGAGGACCTGTCATATCGGGGGGGAGGGTGTCTTATAGATCCCCAGGTCTCTCCATAAAGAGGACCTGTCATATCGGGGGGGGAGGGTGTCTTATAGATCTCCAGGTCTCTCCATAAAGAGGACCTGTCATATGGGGGGGTCTTATAGATCCCCAGGTCTCTCCATAAAGAGGACCTGTCAAATCGGGGGGGGGGGGGGGGGTGTCTTATAGATCCCCAGGTCTCCCCATAAAGAGGACCTGTCATATCGGGGGGGGGGGGGGAGGGTGTCTTATAGATCCCCAGGTCTCTCCATAAAGAGGACCTGTCATATCGGGGGGGGGGAGGGTGTCTTATAGATCCACAGGTCTCTCCATAAAGAGGACCTGTCATATGGGGGGGGAGAATGTTTTTTATAGATCTCCAGGTCTCTCCATAAAGAGGACCTGTCATATGGGGGGGTGTCTTATAGACCCCCAGGTCTCTCCATAAAGAGGACCTGTCATATCGGGGGGGAGGGTGTCTTATAGATCTCCAGGTCTCTCCATAAAGAGGACCTGTCATATGGGGGGTGTCTTATAGATCTCCAGGTCTCTCCATAAAGAGGACCTGTCATATGGGGGGGGGGGTGTCTTATAGATTCCCAGGTCTCTCCATAAAGAGGACCTGTCATATCGGGGGGGTGTCTTATAGATCCCCAGGTCTCTCCATAAAGAGGACCTGTCATATTGGGGGGGGGGGGGTGTCTTATAGATCCCCAGGTCTCTCCATAAAGAGGACCTGTCATATCGGGGGGTGTCTTATAGATCCCCAGGTCTCTCCATAAAGAGGACCTGTCATATCGGGGGGGTCTTATAGATCCCAGGTCTCTCCATAAAGAGGACCTGTCATATCGGGGGGGGGGGGTGTCTTATAGATCTCCAGGTCTCTCCATAAAGAGAACCTGTCATATGGGGGGGTGTCTTATAGACCCCCAGGTCTCTTCATAAAGAGGACCTGTCATATCGGGGGGGGGGGGGGTGTCTTATAGATCTCCAGGTCTCTCCATAAAGAGAACCTGTCATATGGGGGGGTGTCTTATAGATCCCCAGGTCTCTCCATAAAGAGGACCTGTCATATCGGGGGGGGGGGTGTCTTATAGATCTCCAGGTCTCTCCATAAAGAGAACCTGTCATATGGGGGGGGGGGGGTGTCTTATAGATCCCCAGGTCTCTCCATAAAGAGGACCTGTCATATCGGGGGGGGGGGGGGGGGGGTGTCTTATAGATCTCCAGGTCTCTCCATAAAGAGAACCTGTCATATCGGGGGGGGGGGGGGGGGGGGGGGTGTCTTATAGATCCCCAGGTCTCTCCATAAAGAGGACCTGTCATATCGGGGGGGGGGGGTCTTATAGATCCCAGGTCTCTCCATAAAGAGGACCTGTCATATGGGGGGGTGTCTTATAGATCCCCAGGACTCTCCATAAAGAGGACCTGTCATATCGGGGGGGGGGGTGGGGGGGGGGGGGGGGTGTCTTATAGATCTCCAGGTCTCTCGATAAAGAGGACCTGTCATATCGGGGGGGGGGTGTCTTATAGATCTCCAGGTCTCTCCATAAAGAGAACCTGTCATATGGGGGGGTGTCTTATAGACCCCCAGGTCTCTTCATAAAGAGGACCTGTCATATCGGGGTAGAGGGGTGTCTTATAGATCCCCAGGTCTCTCCATAAAGAGGACCTGTCATATGGGGGGGTCTTATAGATCCCCAGGTCTCTCCAAAAAGAGGACCTGTCATATCGGGGGGGGGTGTCTTATAGATCTCCAGGTCTCTCCATAAAGAGGACCTGTCATATCGGGGGGGGGGGGGGGGTCTTATAGATCCCCAGGTCTCTCCATAAAGAGGACCTGTCATATCGGGGGGGGAGGGTGTCTTATAGATCCCCAGGTCTCCATAAAGAGGACCTGTCATATGGGGGGGGGGGGGGGGGGGGTGATAAAGAGGACCTGTCATATGGGGGGGTGTCTTATAGATCCCCAGGTCATATGGGGGGGGGGTGTCTCCATAAAGAGGACCTGTCATATCGGGGGGGGGGGGGTGTCTTATAGATCCCCAGGTCTCTCCATAAAGAGGACCTGTCATATCGGGGGGGGGGGGGGTGTCTTATAGATCCCCAGGTCTCTCCATAAAAAGGACCTGTCATATCGGGGGGGGGGGGGTCTTATAGATCCCCAGGTCTCTCCATAAAGAGGACCTGTCATATCGGGGGGGGGGGGGGGGGGAGGGTGTCTTATAGATCCCCAGGTCTCTCCATAAAGAGGACCTGTCATATCGGGGGGGGGGTGTCTTATAGATCCTCATGCTGTATTGTTAATGTGAGAGCAATAAAAGTGATCAAAGATTTTAGTTTTGAGAGGGACGGTGTAAGAATTAAAAAAAGGTAATAAAATTAATTAGAAAAAAATGTTCCTCTTTAAAGAACCCCGCCCCCATGTGCCCCGCCCCCATATGCCCCCACATGCCCCTCCCCCGCATACTCCACCCCTGCGTGCTCCGCCCAGTGTGCTTTGGCGTGGTAATGAACGCATACGCAGGTCACGCCCACATGTGTAATCGATACGCTGATCTGTGCTGAGCGGGTGGACGATCGGTCTGTCTCCTCTATGAAAACAGACCGCCTGTCCATCCAATCCGATCCGCCAGACGGATGAATTTCCCCACCCACCTGAATTTCACGGATCGGATTGGATCGGGTGTCAGAGGACACGTCACGGCCGACATCCGCCGCTCCACAGAGGTGAACGGAGCGTCCAATCGGGTCCACCTGAAAAACTGACAGACAGACCTGATTGGACCTCCTGTGTGAAAGGGCGTCGCCTATGGAGAATTCTAAGGATCGCAGATTGGCGCCATTCCACGAGTGTCACATGTTTGGTATCTGTGTACTCGGCGTGACCTCATCTTATATATTATACATAATATATAGACGTATATAATAGGTTTTTTTTAATTATTTATTAAAGAGTATATTTTTTTTAATTGTGTTAGAAAGACGGCTGCGCAAAAATCGCGTAACATAAAAAATTGCAACGACCGCCATTTTATTCTCCAGGTTCTCTGCTAATATATATATATAATGTTTGGGGAGTTCGAAGTAATTTTTGAGCAAAAAATCCAGATTTTTACTAATCAAAGAGAGTCAGAAAGTGGCAAAGAGAATCGTTTTTAGATTCCACAAGGAGTTTATAATTCTGATCATCTTACAGCCGACGATCGTTTATTATAATCCGACTTTCCTTTCAGAATATTATCTGATCCTCACGAGGAAAACCTTCACTCCGCACATCTCCCGCTCCTTTCATTTCAAACTGAAATTCCCACAAATTCTTCGTTACTCAGAAATTTAGATGTATCCGATCTTCCAAATTACAAAAATAACAAATTTATACAAATCAAACTTTCAGACACAATTCCAATTTGAAGAAATTTTGAATCAAATTCGAGTTTCTGAACAGAATAAAATAGAATAGAAAATAATAGAATATAATAGAAAGTAAAAGAATATAATATAATAGGGTAAACAGAAGAGAATACAAAATAAAAAAATAGAGTGAAACAGAATAGAATTGAAAATTTAAAATACAGGATAAAATAGAAAAGGAAATAAAGGAATAGAATAAAAATAGAATACTACCATCTTCTGGAATTCTCATTTTGAATAGAATAAATTTGAATTCAAATAAAACAGACAAGAATCGAAAAGTAAAGAATAGAATAGAACAAAAAATTGAATAAAATAGAATATAAAATTATATAAACGTTTTCAGAAATTTTAATTTTGAATAGAATAAATTTGAATTTGAATAGAAAATAAAATAATATAATAGGGTAAACAGAACAGAATACAAAATAAAAAAAAATAGAAAAAAAAAAGGACAGAATAGAAAATAAAAGTATAGAGTAAAACAGAATAGAATAGAATAGAAAATAAAAGAACAGGATAAAATAGAAAAGGAAATAAAGGAATAGAATAAAAATAGTATACAACCATCTTCTGAAATTCTCATTTTGAATAGAATAAATTTGAATTTAAATAAAGCAGACAAGAATAGAATAGTAAAGAATAGAATAGAACAAAAAAATTTAACAAAATATAAAATTATATAACCGTTTTCAGAAATTTGAATTTTGAATAGAATAAATTTGAATAGAAAATAAAATAATATAATAGGGTAAACAGAACAGAATACAAAATAAAAAAAATAGAAAAAAAAAGGACAGAATAGAAAATAAAAGTATAGAGTAAAACAGAATAGAATAGAAAATAAAAGAACAGGATAAAATAGAAAAGGAAATAAAGGAATAGAAAAAAATAGAATACAACCATCTTCTGAAATTCTCATTTTGAATAGAATAAATTTGAATTCAAATAAAACAGACAAGAATAGAATAGTAAAGAATAGAATAGAACAAAAAATTGAATAAAATAGAATATAAAATTATATAACCGTTTTCAGAAATGTTAATTTTGAATAGAATAAATTTGAATTTAAATAGAAAATAAAATAATATAATGGGGTAAACAGAACAGAATACAAAATAAAAAAAAATAGAAAAAAAAAGGACAGAATAGAAAATAAAAGTATAGAGTAAAACAGAATAGAATAGAATAGAATAGAAAATAAAAGAACAGGATAAAATAGAAAAGGAAATAAAGGAATAGAATAAAAATAGAATACTAACATCTTCTGAAATTCTCATTTTGAATAGAATAAATTTGAATTCAAATAAAACAGACAAGAATAGAATAGAACAAAACATTTAATAAAATAGAATATAAAATTATATAACCGTTTTCAGAAATGTTAATTTTGAATAGAATAAATTTGAATTTGAATAGAAAATAAAATAATATAATAGGGTAAACAGAACAGAATACAAAATAAAAAAAAATAGAAAAAAAAAAGGGACAGAATAGAAAATAAAAGTATAGAGTAAAACAGAATAGAATAGAATAGAATAGAATAGAAAATAAAAGAACAGGATAAAATAGAAAAGGAAATAAAGGAATAGAATAAAAATAGAATACTACCATCTTCTGAAATTCTCATTTTGAATAGAATAAATTTGAATTCAAATAAAACAGACAAGAATAGAATAGAACATTTTTTTTTATACAATAGCATATAAAATGATTTAACCGTTTTCAGAAATTAGAATTTTTAACAGAATAAATTTGAATTTGAATAGAAAATAATATAATATAATAGGGTAAACAGAACAGAATAGAAAATAGAAAAAAAAAGGACAGAATAGAAAATAAAAGAATAGAGTAAAACAGAATAAAATAGAAAATAAAAGAACAGGATAAAATAGAAAAGGAAAAAAGGGAATAGAATTAAAAAATAGAATAGAATAAAATAGAATATAACCATCTTCAGAAATTCTAATTTTGAATAGAATAACTTAGAGATAAATTAAAATAGACACGAATAGAATAGAACAAAAAATTTAATAAAATAGAAAGACTCTAAAATTATATAACCGTTTTCAGAAATTCTAATTTCGAATAGAATACATTTGAATAGAAAGGAAAAAAAAATAGAAAAAACAATAGGATAGAATGGAATAGACAGAATATAACAATCTTCCAAAGTTTGACTTTCAAATAAAATTAATTTGATTTAAATGGAATTAGAAAAAATTCTAATCGACTCGAGAGAATAAATGAAACAAATTCCGAAAACAAATGAAACAAATTTATGTAAATAACGAATGGAAAGGATGTTTTTCTGCACTTCTCTCTCTCTGACGCTCTTACAGTGAAGAATCTCATTTACAATAGAGAATCCTCTGACTGTGAAGAATCTGCGGCACATTCAGTCCGCGGATCTCATTATAATGTGAGGACGGCTTCTTAATGATTGTCCATAAATTTGGGGATTTTAATGCTCATCTGCTTGTTAGTATTCTGCTACTACAAGCCCATCCCCCGCCCGCTCCCTCCTCGGAGTATTTTATTTTTTACTCTGCTGACGTAAATGAAATAAAAATCGCGGAGAGAATGCGCCTAATGATGCCATCAATTTCTTCCATTTTTCCGAGGCGCGCAGCATGGCTATTGTCAGTGTGCTTATCCTGCCGCTCGCCCAGTGTACACACATCATAACATAAAGGATGATTCACCGCACATGGCACCGCTTGGCAGAGCGACAGGAAAATAACGCGTTCCGTCCTGACGTCTGGAACCTGTCACCTGCCAGCCGAGACTTTTATATTTTATTCAAAAAGTGAGGGACATCCAAACCCGACACACAAAAACCAGCAAATAGGAAAACGGGATACAAAGCTGACGATGTCCCTGATTGGTCACTCCATCTCCTGATGGACAGTTTGCAGGTAGAGCAAAAAAAAATAAAAAATTCCTTTAACCCAATTTTTTTAATTTAAAATTATTATTATTTTTTTTTTGCATACAGTGTTTCTTTAGGCCTATTTCGCACATATACTGTATATTTTATATATATACATTTATATAATATACAATATATATATAAAATATATCATTATAAAATAATATTTAAAAATGTCCTATAATAAATAATTATATATTATTATATGAAAATATATACTGTAAAGCACATTTTAATGTTTTATATATATATATATAGATATATATATATATATATATATATATTTTTTTTTTTTTTAAAAACAATTTTTTTTATATAAATTATATATAAAATTACATCATACTATACAGAATATATTAGAAGTTTTATTATTTCTTATAGGACATTGTTAAATTGTAATCCTTTTGCTGTATTTTTTTTTTTTTTTTGCACACACATTAATCACCTGCTGTCCACAATTACCAATATTCCTTTATTCCAAATGTTAGAATTTTTTATTTTATTTTTTAATTATTTATTACAGGACATTGTTAAATGCACGGAATGATTTGAATCCTTTTGCTTTATTTTCATTTATTTTTTTGCACGCACATTAACCACTTGCTGCCCAGGACAACCAAATCCGACAGAAAACTACCTAACAGGAAAAGGTGATACAAAAGCTGTGATTCTTTAAATCACATTCACACATATACTGTATATTATAAAAATATACATTTATATAATATACAAAATATATATTTTTTATGTATAATTAATATACAGTTTTTATGTATAGTTAATATAATATATAATATTACAATGTACTGTACGGTATATATTATCATTTAATAATATCATTATTTATTATAGGAAATTTTTAAAGGCATATAGATGCACAGAATCATTTTAATCCTTTTTGCGTTTTTTTTGCACACACATTAACCACTTGCTGTCCGGGACAACCAAATCCGACACAAAACCACCTAATAGGAAAAGATAATACAAAGCTGACAATGTCCCTGATTGGTCGCTCCATCTTCACAGCAAAAAAATAAAAATAAAGGACCCAATACAATCGCCAATATTCCTTTTCATCCACATTTTTTCATCTATTTATTTATTTTTAGCTTAGAGTGATTCTTTGGACATCATTCACACATATACTGTATATTATATATATATATATGTGTGTTTTATATATAGTTTATATAATATTACAATGTACAGTATATATTATCATATAATAATAATAATTATTTATGAAGACAAGCAGAATAAGGACATGGATTACTGGAACCACGTCCTGTGGTCTGATGACACCAAGATAACAGGTATTTGGGGTCAGATGGTGTCAGGCGTGTGTGGGGGCAACCAGGTGAGGATGACAAAGACAAGTTTGTCTTGACTACAGTCAGGCATGGTGGTGGGAGTGTCCTGGTGGGGGAGAGTCATGGTGGGGTGGTTGGGGAGTGTCATGGTGGTGGGGGGAGGTGAGGAGGACAAAGACAAGTGTGTCTGGTCTACAGTCAGGCATGGTGGTGGGAGTGTCATGGTGGTGGGGAGTGTCATGGTGGGGAGTGTCATGGTGGGGGGGAGTGTCATGGTGGGGGGAGTGTCATGGTGGGGGGAGTGTCATGGTGGGGGGGAGTGTCATGGTGGGGGGAGTGTCATGGTGGGGGGAGTGTCATGGTGGTGGGAGTGTCATGGTGGTGGGAGTGTCATGGTGGGGGAGTGTCATGGTGGTGGGAGTGTCATGGTGGTGGTGGGGGTGTCATGGTGGTGGGAGTGTCATGGTGGGGGGAGTGTCATGGTGGTGGGAGTGTCATGGTGGTGGGAGTGTCATGGTGGTGGGGAGTGTCATGGTGGTGGGGAGTGTCATGGTGGTGGGGAGTGTCATGGTGGGGGGAGTGTCATGGTGGTGGGGAGTGTCATGGTGGAGGGAGTGTCTTGGTGGTGGGAGTGTCATGGTGGGGGGAGTGTCATGGTGGGGGGAGTGTCATGGTGGTGGGGAGTGTCATGGTGGAGGGGAGTGTCATGGTGGGGGGGAGTGTCATGGTGGTGGGAGTGTCATGGTGGTGGGGGTGTCTTGGTGGTGGGAGTGTCATGGTGGTGGGAGTGTCTTGGTGGTGGGTGGGTGGTGGGAGTGGTGGTGGTGGGGAGTGTCATGGTGGGGGGAGTGTCATGGTGGTGGGAGTGTCATGGTGGGGGAGTGTCATGGTGGTGGGAGTGTCATGGTGGTGGGGGGAGTGTCATGGTGGTGGGAGTGTCATGGTGGGGGTGGTGGTGGGAGTGTCATGGTGGTGGTGGGAGTGTGGTGGTGGTGGGAGTGTCATGGTGGTGGTGGGGGGAGTGTCATGGTGGTGGGAGTGTCATGGTGGTGGTGGGAGTGTCATGGTGGGGGAGTGTCATGGTGGTGGGAGTGTCATGGTGGTGGGAGTGTCATGGTGGTGGGGGGGTGGTGGGATGGTCATGGTGGGGGGAGTGTCATGGTGGTGGGGGGAGTGTCATGTTGGTGGTGGGAGTGTCATGGTGGTGGGAGTGTCTTGGTGGTGGGGTGGGGGTGGGAGTGTCATGGTGGTGGGAGTGTCATGGTGGGGGTGGTGGGGGGGTCATGGTGTCATGGTGGTGGGAGTGTCATGGTGGTGTGGGGGAGTGTCATGGTGGTGGGAGTGTCATGGTGGTGTCATGGGGGGAGTGTCATGGTGGGGGTGGGGTGTCATGGTGGTGGGGGAGTGTCATGGTGGTGGGGAGTGTCATGGTGTCATGGTGGGGGGAGTGTCATGGTGGTCAGGTGGGGAGTGTCATGGTGGGGGGTGGTGTCATGGTGGGGGGGGTGTCATGGGGAGAGGGAGTGTCATGGTGGGGGGAGTGTCATGGTGGTGGGGGAGTGTCATGGTGGGGGGAGTGTCATGGTGGGGGGAGTGTGTCATGGTGGTGGGAGTGTCATGGTGGTGGGGGAGTGTCATGGTGGTGGGAGTGTCTTGGTGGTGGGAGTGTCATGGTGGGGGGTGGTGGTGGGGGAGTGTCATGGTGGTGGGGGGAGTGTCATGGTGGGGGGAGTGTCATGGTGGTGGGAGTGTCATGGTGGGGGAGTGTCATGGTGGTGGGAGTGTCATGGTGGGGGGAGTGTCATGGTGGTGGGAGTGTCATGGTGGGGGGAGTGTCATGGTGGGGGGAGTGTCATGGTGGTGGGAGTGTCATGGTGGGGGGAGTGTCATGGTGGGGGGAGAGTCATGGTGGTGGGAGTGTCATGGTCTGGGGCTGCATGAGTGCTGCCGGCACTGGGGGGGCTACAGATCATTGAGGGAACCATGAATGCCAACATGTACTGTGACATACTGAAGCAGAGCATGATCCCCTCCCTTCAGAGACTGGGCCGCAGGGCAGTATTCCAACATGATAACCACCCCAAACACACCTCCAACACCACCACTGCCTTGCTAAAGAAGCTGAGGGTAAAGGTGATGGACTGGCCAAGCATGTCTCCAGACCTAAACCCTATTGATCATCTGTGGGACATCCTCAAATGGAAGGGGGAGGAGCGCAAGGTCTCCAACATCCACCAGCTCTGTGATGTCATCATGGGGGAGGGGAAGAGGACTCCAGTGACAACCTGTGAAGCTCTGGTGACCTCCATGCCCAAGAGGGTTAAGGCAGTGCTGGAAAATAATGGCGGCCACACAAAATATTGACACTTTGGGCCCAATTTGGAGATTTTCACTTAGGGGTGTACTGACTTTTGTTGCCAGCGGTTTAGACATTAATGGCTGTGTGTTGAGTTATTTTGAGGGGACGGCAAATTTACACTGTTATACAAGCTGTACACTCACTACTTTACATTGTACATTGTAGACAAGTGTCATTTCAATGTATTTCAGTGTTGTCAACAAATGAGATGTGAAACAGGAAAAGCGACACAAAGATTTCGGGATACATTTGATGTAAAAAGCCGCGTGAGTCCTCCTCACTCCTACAGACCACACATATGGCAGACGTGTCATCTCCATGACCGCCGCCGCGTGCCGCACCCCGCCGGGGTCCGATACAGGGAGGAAATTATCTACACATATATATATATATATATATAGATATTGGGACGCCTGCCTTTACACACACATGACCTCTAGTGACCCCCCCCAGTCTTAGTCCGGAGGGTTCAATACGGAGTTGGCCCTTTGCAGCTATAACAGCTTCACCTCTTCTGGGAAGGCCGTCCACAAGGTTTAGGAGGGTGTCTATGGGAATGTTTGACCATTCTTCCAGAGGAGCATTTGTGAGGTCAGGCACTGATGTTGGAGGAGAAGGTCTGGCTCACAGTCTCCGCTCTAATTCATCCCAAAGGTGTTCTATGGGGTTGAGGTCAGGACTCTGTGCAGGTCAGTCAAGTTCCTTCATCCCAAACTCGCTCATCCATGTCTTTATGGACCTTGCTTTGTGCTCTGGTGGGCAGTCATGTTGGAACAGGAAGGGGCCGTCCCCAAACTCCTCCCACAAAGTTGGGAGCATGAAATTGTCCAAAATGTCTTGGTATGCCGACGTCTTAAGAGTTCCCCTCACTGGAACTAAGGGGCCAAACCCAACCCCCGAAAAACAACCCCCCCCACCATATTCCCCCCTCCACCACACCATAATCTCACCTCCACCCCCCATACCATAATCCCCCCTCCCCACCAAATGATGGGGACCGGCACAAAGTAAGGTCCGTTCAGCGCTTTGTTTGTGAATATTTTTACACCTTTATTATTATATTTATATGTTTCACAATGAAGAAAGGGCAAAAAAAACATTCAATTTGTAAATAATTTTCCAATGTTCTGTTCGATCGCTGACAGCAGAATGCGGAGAGTTGCGGTGAATATCGGTATCGGCACTTTCCTGGTAATAATGAGATTTTTGGGGGTTTTTCATCTGAACATTTGATGGCATTAAAAGAACTAGACATGCGCACAATAGAAAAATGTGTTTATTTTCGTTTTGTTTCTTTTGTTTCCGTTGATTCGTAAATTCGTAAGAGTTATTTTTTTCGTTGATTCATTTTTCAGTTTAATTTTCGTTTATTCGAAATTCGGACGCATTCGTATTTTCGTAGATTTAGTTACATTCGTACTTTCATAACATTGTTTTCGTAGATTGGTAATCGGAGCATAATTCATAATGTTATGTAATGTGTATGCTATTATTACATTGTAAGAGACACGGAAAATTACGAATTGAAAAAAAAAGTTACGAATGTACGAATTTTTTCGTTCAATCCATTCGAAGCACGTTAAGCAGCGCCATTGTTAGAGACACGGAAAATTACCAATTCAACAAAAAAAAAAAAGTTACGAATGTACAAATTATTTCGTTCATTTTGATTTTCGTTGTTCCGGTTTTCGTTTTTCAGATTTTCTTCTTTCGTAGTTTCGTTGTTTCTAATTTGGTTATTTCGGATTTTCGTTGTTTTTCATATTCGTTCGATTCGATAATTCGTTAAAATTTTTAGCGAATCATTCGTTCATTCGTACGATAATGAATGAACGAATATAGCGAATTTTAACGGAAAACGAATAAAAAACGAAACGAATTGCACCAATTGTCTAAAAAGAACAGAAAAGTTTTCATGTTGTTGAAAAGAAGCCAAAATTATAGAAAACAAAATAATGTAATAAAAAAAAAAAACTTTAACAAAACATAATAAGATAAATAAACGATCGGTGCTCGTCGGGCTTTTTGTGTTCATGAAGAGTCTCATTCATCTTCCTGCAGAGTCCGGACCGTCCCCGACGTGACGCAGATCACTGCCGCCATCTAGTGACCATTCCGTGATCTGAAATACAATAACAGATCCGTGGCCGGATATTAAAGTTGTTATTTTTATTTTATTATACAGGATTTTTTGGCGCCAACAGTTAGTAGTTTACAAATATACAAATCAGGGCAGAGAGTTGGGAGGGCCCCGGGCACTGGAGGGTGATAAAAATGGTGATTTAATGGCGTGTGGCTTGTTGTGTGGCACCTTTCACCTTTTCTTTGCTGTGCTTTACACACAATGGAGGCCTCTGGGGTACAGTGCAGAGTAAGCGGAAGAGACCCCCCACAATTAGTGTCAGTGGCTTAAATAACCCCCAGCATGGTGTCAGTGGACACAATAATAACCCCCAGCATGGTGTCAGTGGACACAATAATAACCCCCAGCATGGTGTCAGTGGACTCAATAATAACCCCCAGCATGGTGTCAGTGGACTCAATAATAACCCCCAGCATGGTGTCAGTGGACTCAATAATAACCCCCAGCATGGTGTCAGTGGACTCAATAATAACCCCCAGCATGGTGTCAGTGGATGTATTAATTAGACATGCGCACAACAGAAAAATTTGTTCAGTTTCGTTTCTGTTCGTTTGAGTTAATCCGTAACGATTTGTAATTTCGTAAGACGAGGGTTTTCGTATTCGGACTCATGCGTATTTCCGTAAGAGTTATTTTTTCGTTGATTCGAAATTCGTATTTTCGTAGATTTAATTACATTCGTATTTTTGTGAGATTGTTTTCATAGATTGGTAATCGGAGCATAATTCGTAATTTCACGTAATGTGTATGCTATTATATGTTTAAGAAACAAAACCACCGACCCAACCACCCCCAACCACCCCCCAACCACACCCAACCACACCCAACCACACCCTACCACCCCCCAACCACAACCCAACCACCCCCCAACCACACTCAACCACCCCCAACCACACCCAACCACACCCAACCACCCCCCAACCCACCCAACCACCCCCAACCACACCCTACCACCCCCCAACCACACCCAACCACCCCCCAACCACACTCAACCACCCCCCAACCACACCCAACCACCCCCCCAACCACACCCAACCACACCCAACCACCCCCCAACCACACCCAACCACCCCCAACACACCCAACCACACCCCACCACCCCAGCCACACCCAACCGCCCCCAACCACACCCAACAACCCCCAACCACCCCAACCACCCCAACCACCACCAACCACCCCCCAACCACGCCAAACCACCCCCAGCCACACCCAACCGCCCCCCAACCACACCCAACAACCACCAACCACCCCCAACCCCACACCCAACCACCAACACCAACCACCCCCAACCACAACCAAACCACCCCCACCC
Source organism: Lithobates sylvaticus (assembly GCA_028564925.1). Taxonomy (NCBI): domain Eukaryota; kingdom Metazoa; phylum Chordata; class Amphibia; order Anura; family Ranidae; genus Lithobates; species Lithobates sylvaticus. The sequence goes on along the minus strand of CM053037.1, from coordinate 201,494,560 downwards.
CACACCCCCCCACACCCAACCGCCCCCAACCACCCCCAACCACGCCCAACAACCCCCAACCACCACCGACCACACCCAACCACCACCAACCACCCCCAACTACCCCCAACCACCCCCCAACCACACCCAACCACACCCAACCACCCCAACCACACCCAAACCACACCCAACACCCCCAACCACACCCAACCCACCCAACCACCCCCAACCACACCCCACCGCCCCCCAACCACACCCAAACAACCCCCAACCACCCCAACCACACCCAACCACCACCAACCACCCCCAACCACGCCAAACCACCCCCAGCCACACCCAACCACCCCCAACCGCCCCAACCACCCCCAACCACCCCCAACCACGCCCAACAACCCCCAACCACCACCAACCACACCAACCACCACCAACCACCCCCAACCACGCCAAACCACCCCCAGCCACACCCAACCACACCCAACCACACCCAACCGCCCCCAACCACCCCCAACCACCCCCAACCACCCCCAACCACACCCAACAAACCCCAACCACACCCAACCACCCCCTATCTGGACTCTGGATGGAATATTTCAGAATCAGAACTAACTAATTTGTTCTTTTGAATTCTCGATCAGCAGACTTTTCGTTATTTCGTATTTTCGTTGGTTTGATTTCCGTTTTCCGAATATTCGTAATTTCCATTTTTCGTTCATTTTGATTTTCGTTATTTTGAATCTTTGTTCGGTATATTTGTTGTTTCTGTTTTTGTTTTTCGGATTTTCATTCTTTTGTATTTTCGTTGTTTTCCATATTCGTTCTTTTCGATAGTTCATTTTTCGTTAGAATTTTTACAAATTAATGAATATAACGAAAAACGAATTTGTAACTAAACGAATTGCACATGTCTAGTAATAATAACCCCCAGCATGGTGTCAGTGGACACAATAATAACCCCCAGCATGGTGTCAGTGGACACAATAATAACCCCCAGCATGGTGTCAGTGGACACAATAATAACCCCCAGCATGGTGTCAGTGGACACAATAATAACCCCCAGCATGGTGTCAGTGGACACAATAATAACCCCCAGCATGGTGTCAGTGGACACAATAATAACCCCCAGCATGGTGTCAGTGGACACAATAATAACCCCCAGTATGGTGTCAGTGGACTCAATAATAACCCCCAGTATGGTGTCAGTGGACACAATAATAACCCCCAGCATGGTGTCAGTGGACTCAATAATAACCCCCAGCATGGTGTCAGTGGACACAATAATAACCCCCAGCATGGTGTCAGTGACACAATAATAACCCCCAGCGTTGGTGTCAGTGGACACAATAATAACCCCCAGCATGGTGTCAGTGGACACAATAATAACCCCCAGCATGGTGTCAGTGAACACAATAATAACCCCCAGCATGGTGTCAGTGGACTCAATAATAACCCCCAGCATGGTGTCAGTGGACACAATAATAACCCCCAGCATGGTGTCAGTGGACACAATAATAACCCCCAGCATGGTGTCAGTGGACACAATAATAACCCCCAGCATGGTGTCAGTGACACAATAATAACCCCCAGCATGGTGTCAGTGGACACAATAATAACCCCCAGCATGGTGTCAGTGACACAATAATAACCCCCAGCATGGTGTCAGTGACACAATAATAACCCCCAGCATGGTGTCAGTGACACAATAATAACCCCCAGTATTGGTTTCAGGGACAGCATTGATAATCCGGGGCTTTGGGTTCAGCGCAGTGTTACCAACCGTCAGTATTTTTACTGGCAGTCAGTAAAAAACAGGCAATTTTCTCCTGCCAGTAAATGCCAGTAATGTGGCTGTGACGCTCGGCTTGCTCCGGAGTCGGCTGAGACCATCCGAGTGCTTCTACAGTGTGATTGGGCAGCTCTATCGGAGGTGGTGCAATGGAGCCAAGCAGAGCGGGCAGAGCGGGCGGAGCGGGCAGAGCGGGCAGAGCGGGCGCAGCGGGCAGAGCGGGCGGAGCGGGCGGAGCGGGCAGAGCGGGCGGAGCGGGCGGAGCGGGCAGAGCGGGTGGAGCCTCGTGTGCGGGTCTGTGGTATGGAAGGAAGGCCGGCCGGGACCGTCAGTGCTGTGTAGACTGGAGTGGCCTGGAAGGACCACGTGGCTTGGAGAGAGACGGTCGCTGTGACTCCGGAGGGGGCGAGTTGTGAGGTCCCTGAGATACTTACTATATCGAAAAATAAAATAAGAAACATGTTTTTTGCCTTATTATCCACCTTAAATTATATCGCTAATTGCATATTGTTTATGTTTGTAGCCTAAACACTCCAATTTGCACTTAAAAATTAAATTTTGTAACTTTTGGAAATGCCAGTAAAAACGTGGCTATGCCAGTAAATTTTGGGTGTTGTGTCAGTAAATTTCAATTTGGTAGGTTGGCAACACTGGTTCAGCGGGTGAAATAATAACCCCCAGCATCATGTAGATCCTACAGTCTGTGCAGTTCTTGGTTGTGTTCACAAATGTTAGACACTGAGCAGCCCCTTGCCGCAGTCTCTCACCTTACAAATTTACAATGTTGCAATCTGATCCCGGGGGGAGGGGAGACTGAGAAAATGCTTCCCCCTGCCTGCAGCAGAAGGATGACATCATCACAGCCTAGACAAAGTCACCGACTGGAGGTCAATGATGACTTTTTAAAGATAAAAGGCGGAGCTTTTCAGAAAAATGATGATCCAGTTGGTGTATATTGTGACACGTCAGACATTTATTTATACAGATGTGTAAAATTACTGACATTCCCACTTTAAAAAAGAGCAAAAAAAATAATAAGTTAAAAGTAAGCGCTGATTGGACGGCAATCGATTAAAACTATTTTTTTTTTATTTATATTAGGCTGCCGGACGGTGAGAGATCCACAATGTAGTCACTGGAATCATAAATTAAAATGATTATAATTATTGTTTTTATTATTATTTCTATTTTTATTATTATCATTATTATAGTTATTATTTATATTATTTTTATTGTTTTTGCTGCTATTATTGTGCACAACAAAAAAATTCGTTTATTTTCGTTTAGTTTTTTTCGTTTCCGTTGATTCGTATTTTAGTAAGAGTTATTTTTTCGTTGATTCGTTTTTCTGTTAGTTTAATTTTCGTTTATTCGAAATTCGGACGCATTCGTATTTTCGTAGATTTAGTTACATTCGTACTTTCGTAACATTGTTTTCGTAGATTGGTAATCAGAGCATAATTCATAATTTTATGTAACGTGCTATTATTACATTATAAGAGACACGGAAAATTACGAATCGAAAAAAAAAAAGTTACGAATGTACGAATTTTTTCGTTCAATCCATTCGAAGCACGTTAAGCAGCGCCATTGTAAGGGACACGGAAAGTTACCAATTCAACAAAAAAAAATAAAAGTTACGAATGTACAAATTTTTTCGTTTATTTTGATTTTCGTTGTTCCCGATTTCGTTTTTCGGATTTTCCTCTTTCGTAGTTTCGTTGTTTCTAATTTGGTTATTTCGGATTTTCGTTGTTTTTCGTATTCGTTCGATTCGAACATTCATTATTCATTAAAATTTTTAGCGAATCGTTCGTTCATTCGTACGATAACGAATGAACGAATATAACGAAAAAATACGTAAAACGAAAAAAAAACGAAAACAAATTGCACATGTCTACTATTCTTATTTAAATGTTCTTATTTATATTGTTGCTATTGGACCCCTTTCAAACTGAGCCGCCCCCGGCGTCAGCGGGAAAGCAACGCTATTTTTAGTGCCGCTATACCATCGTTTTAGCGACGCTATTCGTCCACTAGTGGGGCGGTTTTATCCCCCACTATCGGCTGAAAAGGGGTTAAATCCGCCTCCGGAGCGGCGTTTTGCCGGCGGTATCGCAGCGCTGCCCCATCGATTTCAATGGGGAGGAGCGGTGAGTTCACCGTTCCAAAGAAGCTGCTGGCAGGACTTTTTCTGGCGCCCGGCGGGCGCAGCGCTCCGGTGTGTGAGCCCTCCGACTATCACAATGGACTGAAGGGAGACGCTTTTTTGCAGGCGCTATTTTTAACGCTATAAAAACCCCATCAGTGTGAAAGGGGTCTAATTATTAGTGTTACTATTATTATCATTATTATTTACATTGTTACTATTATTATTATTATTATTATTTGTATTTTTTATATTATTTTTGCTATTATTGTTATTTAATTAGTTGCTATTATTATGAGTGTTATCATTATTATCCACTTCGCCTTCGGAATATTTACCCCCCTTCATGACCTGGGCATTTTTTGCGATACGGAACTGCGTTACTTCAACTGACAATTGCGCGGTCGTGCGGCGCTGTACACAAGTACAATGTGTGGTGTTTTTCCCACAAATAGAGTTTTCTTTTGGTGGTATTTGGTAATTTCTGCATTTTTTTTTGCACTATAAAAAAACAATTTTGAAAAAAAAAAATAATATTTTTTACTTTCTGATATTCAGTAAAACACATAAAAAAAACAGATTTCTGAATCAATTTAGGCCAATATGTATTCTGCTTTGGTAAACAAACGAAGTGTATATTGATTGGTTTGTGCAAAAATGATCGCGTCTACAAACTATGCGATATATATACTGGAATTATTATTTTTTTAAGCTAGTAATGGCGGCGATCACTGACTTATAGCGGGACTGCGATATTGCGGTGGACAATCTCACACGAACTGACACTTTGTGGGAACCGGTGTCACTAATACAGTGATCAAAAATATGCACTGTCACTGTACTAATGACCCTGGCTGGGAAGGAGTTAACATCAGTGGGGATCAAAAGGGTTACCTGTGTGCCTAGCCGGTGTTTATGTGTATTGTGGGGGAGGGGCTTTTACTAAGGGAAGTGTTTTGCAGGCAAAGAAAATCCAGCACATCCCCCGCTTACAGAATGGAGCTACATAGACATAGCGCTCCGTTCTGTTCCCGACGATCGGCGGGTCCCGGCGGACATCCATTGACAAATCACAGCAGAAGCGACGCGGCGTGTTCACCCCCCACCTATATATATATATCTATATACACGTGATTCTGCGCGGCCGCCCTGTAGCAGTAAATCAGCGCTTATTATTAGTGCTGTTTATGTTACTTTTATTATGTTTGTTGTTATTATTATTTACATTGTTGCTATTATTAGTGTAATTATTTGTATTTATATTGTTGCTGTTATTTTTAGTGTTGTTATTATTATTATTATACACTGTTATAATATAATCATTGATATTTATACTTATTTTGTGTATAATGAATATTCTTTTCCTATGGATGGGATCGGCACATCAGAAAGCCCCCCCCCCGCCCCCCCCCCCCCGCCTCCCACATGGAGTTTATATAACATATAAGAGGGTTGCGCAATCCTCCGAAGGTTAAACATATGTTCAGTTTGATCACAAATTGCAAACACACACATCGCTCGCTTCCTTTCTTGTGATGCCAAGTTGTTTGGGACGGTGACCTTTGGCCCGCGCCCACCATCGCACTGAAGACCCCAACCACGCACCCCTCCCCCCTCCATGGCTGACAAACTGTTTATGAGATCACAAAACACGTCATTAGAACAAATGGAGACTTCCAGGCGGAAAACAGCAGAAAATCGCCATCTACTAATCGCTGAAGCTGACAGTCGAGAAACATCATATGTGGCCGTCCGGATCCCCGAATCTTATCAAACAAAAAACAAAGCTTAAAAACAATTAGAAAACATTTTATTCGAAGTGTCCTCCTTTCCTTCTAACATTGGAATCACCACGTCTCCCCTCTGCACCCCTCATCTACCACGTCTCCCCTCTGCACCCCTCATCTACCACGTCTCCCCTCTGCACCCCTCATCTACCACGTCTCCCCTCTGCACCCCTCATCTACCACGTCTCGCCTCTGCACCCCTCATCTACCACGTCTCCCCTCTGCACCCCTCATCTACCACGTCTCCCCTCTGCACCCCTCATCTACCACGTCTCCCCTCTGCACCCCTCATCTACCACGTCTCCCCTCTGCACCCCTCATCTACCACGTCTCGCCTCTGCACCCCTCATCTACCACGTCTCCCCTCTGCACCCCTCATCTACCACGTCTCCCCTCTGCACCCCTCATCTAGCACGTCTCCCCTCTGCACCCCTCATCTAGCACGTCTCCCCTCTGCACCCCTCATCTACCACGTCTCGCCTCTGCACCCCTCATCTACCACGTCTCCCCTCTGCACCCCTCATCTACCACGTCTCCCCTCTGCACCCCTCATCTACCACGTCTCCCCTCTGCACCCCTCATCTACCACGTCTCCCCTCTGCACCCCTCATCTACCCCGTCTCGCCTCTGCACCCCTCATCTACCACGTCTCCCCTCTGCACCCCTCATCTACCACGTCTCGCCTCTGCACCCCTCATCTACCACGTCTCCCCTCTGCACCCCTCATCTACCACGTCTCCCCTCTGCACCCCTCATCTACCACGTCTCGCCTCTGCACCCCTCATCTACCATGTCTCCCCTCTGCACCCCTCATCTACCACGTCTCCCCTCTGCACCCCCTGCACCCCTCATCTACCACATCTCCCCCCTGCCTCTGCACCCCTCATCCACGTCTCACCTCTGCACCCCTCATCTACCACGTCTCACCTCTGCACCCCTCATCTACCACGTCTCGCCTCTGCACCCCTCATCTACCACGTCTCCCCTCTGCACCCCTCATCTACCACGTCTCCCCTCTGCACCCCTCATCTACCACGTCTCCCCTCTGCACCCCTCATCTACCACGTCTCCCCTCTGCACCCCTCATCTACCACGTCTCCCCTCTGCACCCCTCATCTACCACGTCTCCCCTCTGCACCCCTCATCTACCACGTCTCCCCTCTGCACCCCTCATCTACCACGTCTCCCCTCTGCACCCCTCAACTACCACGTCTCCCCTCTGCACCCCTCATCTACCACGTCTCCCCTCTGCACCCCTCATCTACCACGTCTCGCCTCTGCACCCCTCATCTACCACGTCTCCCCTCTGCACCCCTCATCTACCACGTCTCCCCTCTGCACCCCTCATCTACCACGTCTCCCCTCTGCACCCCTCATCTACCACGTCTCCCCTCCGCACCCCTCATCTACCACGTCTCCCCTCCGCACCCCTCATCTACCACGTCTCCCCTCCGCACCCCTCATCTACCACGTCTCGCCTCCGCACCCCTCATCTACCACGTCTCCCCTCTGCACCCCTCATCTACCACGTCTCCCCTCTGCACCCCTCATCTACCACGTCTCCCCTCTGCACCCCTCATCTACCACGTCTCGCCTCTGCACCCCTCATCTACCACGTCTCGCCTCTGCACCCCTCATCTACCACGTCTCCCCTCTGCACCCCTCATCTACCACGTCTCGCCTCTGCACCCCTCATCTACCACGTCTCCCCTCTGCACCCCTCATCTACCACGTCTCCCCTCTGCACCCCTCATCTACCACGTCTCGCCTCTGCACCCCTCATCTACCATGTCTCCCCTCGGCACCCCTCATCTACCACGTCTCCCCTCTGCACCCCCTGCACCCCTCATCTACCACATCTCCCCCCTGCCTCTGCACCCCTCATCCACGTCTCACCTCTGCACCCCTCATCTACCACGTCTCACCTCTGCACCCCTCATCTACCACGTCTCGCCTCTGCACCCCTCATCTATCACGTCTCCCCTCTGCACCCCTCATCTACCACGTCTCCCCTCTGCACCCCTCATCTACCACGTCTCCCCTCTGCACCCCTCATCTACCACGTCTCCCCTCTGCACCCCTCATCTACCACGTCTCCCCTCTGCACCCCTCATCTACCACGTCTCGCCTCTGCACCCCTCATCTACCACGTCTCCCCTCTGCACCCCTCATCTACCACGTCTCCCCTCTGCACCCCTCATCTACCACGTCTCGCCTCTGCACCCCTCATCTACCACGTCTCCCCTCTGCACCCCTCATCTACCACGTCTCCCCTCTGCACCCCTCATCTACCACGTCTCCCCTCTGCACCCCTCATCTACCACGTCTCCCCTCTGCACCCCTCATCTACCACGTCTCGCCTCTGCACCCCTCATCTACCACGTCTCCCCTCTGCACCCCTCATCTACCACGTCTCCCCTCTGCACCCCTCATCTACCACGTCTCCCCTCTGCACCCCTCATCTACCACGTCTCGCCTCTGCACCCCTCATCTACCACGTCTCCCCTCTGCACCCCTCATCTACCACGTCTCCCCTCTGCACCCCTCATCTACCACGTCTCCCCTCTGCACCCCTCATCTACCACGTCTCGCCTCTGCACCCCTCATCTACCACGTCTCCCCTCTGCACCCCTCATCTACCACGTCTCCCCTCTGCACCCCTCATCTACCACGTCTCCCCTCTGCACCCCTCATCTACCACGTCTCCCCTCTGCACCCCTCATCTACCACGTCTCGCCTCTGCACCCCTCATCTACCACGTCTCCCCTCTGCACCCCTCATCTACCACGTCTCCCCTCTGCACCCCTCATCTACCACGTCTCCCCTCTGCACCCCTCATCTACCACGTCTCGCCTCTGCACCCCTCATCTACCTCGTCTCCCCTCTGCACCCCTCATCTACCACGTCTCCCCTCTGCACCCCTCATCTACCACGTCTCCCCTCTGCACCCCTCATCTACCACGTCTCCCCTCTGCACCCCTCATCTACCACGTCTCGCCTCTGCACCCCTCATCTACCACGTCTCCCCTCTGCACCCCTCATCTACCACGTCTCCCCTCTGCACCCCTCATCTACCACGTCTCCCCTCTGCACCCCTCATCTACCACGTCTCGCCTCTGCACCCCTCATCTACCACGTCTCCCCTCTGCACCCCTCATCTACCACGTCTCGCCTCTGCACCCCTCATCTACCACGTCTCCCCTCTGCACCCCTCATCTACCACGTCTCCCCTCTGCACCCCTCATCTACCACGTCTCGCCTCTGCACCCCTCATCTACCATGTCTCCCCTCTGCACCCCTCATCTACCACGTCTCCCCTCTGCACCCCCTGCACCCCTCATCTACCACATCTCCCCCCTGCCTCTGCACCCCTCATCCACATCTCACCTCTGCACCCCTCATCTACCACGTCTCGCCTCTGCACCCCTCATCTACCACGTCTCGCCTCTGCACCCCTCATCTACCACGTCTCCCCTCTGCACCCCTCATCTACCACGTCTCCCCTCTGCACCCCTCATCTACCACGTCTCCCCTCTGCACCCCTCATCTACCACGTCTCCCCTCTGCACCCCTCATCTACCACGTCTCCCCTCTGCACCCCTCATCTACCACGTCTCCCCTCTGCACCCCTCATCTACCACGTCTCGCCTCTGCACCCCTCATCTACCACGTCTCCCCTCTGCACCCCTCATCTACCACGTCTCGCCTCTGCACCCCTCATCTACCACGTCTCCCCTCTGCACCCCTCATCTACCACGTCTCCCCTCTGCACCCCTCATCTACCACGTCTCGCCTCTGCACCCCTCATCTACCACGTCTCCCCTCTGCACCCCTCATCTACCACGTCTCGCCTCTGCACCCCTCATCTACCACGTCTCCCCTCTGCACCCCTCATCTACCACGTCTCCCCTCTGCACCCCTCATCTACCACGTCTCGCCTCTGCACCCCTCATCTACCACGTATCCCCTCTGCACCCCTCATCTACCACGTCTCGCCTCTGCACCCCTCATCTACCACGTCTCCCCTCTGCACCCCTCATCTACCATGTCTCGCCTCTGCACCCCTCATCTACCATGTCTCCCCTCTGCACCCCTCATCTACCACGTCTCCCCTCTGCACCCCCCTGCACCCCTCATCTACCACATCTCCCCCCTGCACCCCTCATCTACCACGTCTCCCCTCTGCACCCCTCATCTACCACGTCTCACCTCTGCAACCCTCATCTACCACGTCTCACCTCTGCACCCCTCATCTACCACGTCTCCCCTCTGCACCCCCCTGCACCCCTCATCTACCACATCTCCCCCTGCCTCTGCACCCCTCATCCACGTCTCACCTCTGCACCCCTCATCTACCACGTCTCACCTCTGCACCCCTCATCTACCACGTCTCGCCTCTGCACCCCTCATCTACCACGTCTCCCCTCTGCACCCCTCATCTACCACGTCTCCCCTCTGCACCCCTCATCTACCACGTCTCCCCTCTGCACCCCTCATCTACCACGTCTCCCCTCTGCACCCCTCATCTACCACGTCTCCCCTCTGCACCCCTCATCTACCACGTCTCCCCTCTGCACCCCTCATCTACCACGTCTCGCCTCTGCACCCCTTATCTACCACGTCTCCCCTCTGCACCCCTCATCTACCACGTCTCGCCTCTGCACCCCTCATCTACCACGTCTCCCCTCTGCACCCCTCATCTACCACGTCTCCCCTCTGCACCCCTCATCTACCACGTCTCGCCTCTGCACCCCTCATCTACCACGTCTCCCCTCTGCACCCCTCATCTACCACGTCTCGCCTCTGCACCCCTCATCTACCACGTCTCCCCTCTGCACCCCTCATCTACCAGGTCTCCCCTCTGCACCCCTCATCTACCACGTCTCGCCTCTGCACCCCTCATCTACCACGTCTCCCCTCTGCACCCCTCATCTACCACGTCTCGCCTCTGCACCCCTCATCTACCACGTCTCCCCTCTGCACCCCTCATCTACCACGTCTCCCCTCTGCACCCCTCATCTACCATGTCTCCCCTCTGCACCCCTCATCTACCACGTCTCCCCTCTGCACCCCCCTGCACCCCTCATCTACCACATCTCCCCCCTGCACCCCTCATCTACCACGTCTCCCCTCTGCACCCCTCATCTACCACGTCTCACCTCTGCAACCCTCATCTACCACGTCTCACCTCTGCACCCCTCATCTACCACGTCTCCCCTCTGCACCCCCCTGCACCCCTCATCTACCACGTCTCCCCTCTGCACCCCCCTGCACCCCTCATCTACCACGTCTCACCTCTGCACCCCCCTGCACCCCTTCTCTACCACATCTCCCCTCTGCACCCCTCATCTACCACGTCTCACCTCTGCACCCCCCTGCACCCCTCATCTACCACGTCTCCCCTCTACACCCCTCATCTACCACGTCTCACCTCTGCACCCCCCTGCACCCCTCATCTACTACGTCTCACCTCTGCACCCCCTGCACCCCTCATCTACCACATCTCCCCTCTGCACCCCTCATCTACCACGTCTCACCTCTGCACCCCTCATCTACCACGTCTCACCTCTGCACCCCTCATCTACCACGTCTCACCTCTGCACCCCCTGCACCCCTCATTTACCACGTCTCACCTCTGCACCCCTCATCTACCACGCCTAACCTTTCCCCCCCTCATCTACCACGTCTCACCTCTGCACCCCTCATCTACCACGTCTCACCTCTGCACCCCTCATCTACCACGTCTCACCTCTGCACCACTCATCTACCACGTCTCACCTCTGCACCCCTCAACTACCACGTCTCACCTCTGCACCCCTCATCTACCACGTCTCACCTCTGCACCCCCTGCACCCCTCATCTACCACGTCTCACCTCTGCACCCCTCATCTACCACGTCTCACCTCTGCACCCCTCATCTACCACGTCTCACCTCTGCACCCCTCATCTACCACGTCTCACCTCTGCACCCCTCATCTACCACGTCTCCCCTCTGCACCCCCTGCACCCCTCATCTACCACGTCTCACCTCTGCACCCCTCATCTACCACGTCTCACCTCTGCACCCCTCATCTACCACGTCTCACCTCTGCACCCCCCTCATCTACCACGTCTCACCTCTGCACCCCCCTGCACCCCTCATCTACCACGTCTCCCCTCTGCACCCCCTGCACCCCTCATCTACCACGTCTCACCTCTGCACCCCTCATCTACCACGTCTCACCTCTGTGCCCCTCATCTACCACGTCTCACCTCTGCACCCCCTGCACCCCTCATCTATCACGTCTCACCTCTGCACCCCTCATCTACCACGTCTCACCTCTGCACCCCTCATCTACCACGTCTCACCTCTGCACCCCTCATCTACCACGTCTCCCCTATGCACCCCTCATCTACCATGTCTCACCTCTGCACCCCCTGCACCCCTCATCTACCACATCTCCCCCCTGCACCCCTCATCTACCACGTCTCCCCTCTGCACCCCTCATCTACCACGTCTCACCTCTGCAACCCTCATCTACCACGTCTCACCTCTGCACCCCTCATCTACCACGTCTCCCCTCTGCACCCCCCTGCACCCCTCATCTACCACGTCTCCCCTCTGCACCCCCCTGCACCCCTCATCTACCACGTCTCACCTCTGCACCCCCCTGCACCCCTTCTCTACCACATCTCCCCTCTGCACCCCTCATCTACCACGTCTCACCTCTGCACCCCCCTGCACCCCTCATCTACCACGTCTCCCCTCTACACCCCTTATCTACCACGTCTCACCTCTGCACCCCCCTGCACCCCTCATCTACTACGTCTCACCTCTGCACCCCCTGCACCCCTCATCTACCACATCTCCCCTCTGCACCCCTCATCTACCACGTCTCACCTCTGCACCCCTCATCTACCACGTCTCACCTCTGCACCCCTCATCTACCACGTCTCACCTCTGCACCCCCCTGCACCCCTCATCTACCACGTCTCCCCTCTGCACCCCCCTGCACCCCTCATCTATCACGTCTCACCTCTGCACCCCTCATCTACCACGTCTCACCTCTGCACCCCTCATCTTCCACGTCTCACCTCTGCACCCCTCATCTACCACGTCTCACCTCTGCACCCCTCATCTACCACGTCTCACCTTTGCACCCCTCATCTACCACGTCTCACCTCTGCACCCCTCATCTACCACGTCTCCCCTCTGCACCCCTCATCTACCATGTCTCACCTCTGCACCCCTCATCTACCACGTCTCACCTCTGCACCCCTCATCTACCACATCTAACCTCTGCACTCCTCATCTACCACGTCTCACCTCTGCACCCCTCATCTACCACGTCTCACCTCTGCACCCCTCATCTACCACGTCTAACCTCTGCACCCCTCATCTACCACGTCTCACCTCTGCGCCCTTCATCTACCACGTCTCACCTCTGCACCCCCCTGCACCCCTCATTTACCACGTCTCACCTCTGCACCCCTCATCTACCACGCCTAACCTTTCCCCCCCTCATCTACCACGTCTCACCTCTGCACCCCTCATCTACCACGTCTCACCTCTACACCCCTCATCTACCACGTCTCACCTCTGCACCACTCATCTACCACGTCTCACCTCTGCACCCCTCAACTACCACGTCTCACCTCTGCACCCCTCATCTACCACGTCTCACCTCTGCACCCCCTGCACCCCTCATCTACCACGTCTCACCTCTGCACCCCTCATCTACCACGTCTCACCTCTGCACCCCTCATCTACCACGTCTCACCTCTGCACCCCTCATCTACCACGTCTCACCTTGGCACCCCTCATCTACCACGTCTCCCCTCTGCACCCCCCTGCACCCCTCATCTACCACGTCTCACCTCTGCACCCCTCATCTACCACGTCTCACCTCTGCACCCCTCATCTACCACGTCTCACCTCTGCACCCCCCTCATCTACCACGTCTCACCTCTGCACCCCCTGCACCCCTCATCTACCACGTCTCCCCTCTGCACCCCCCTGCACCCCTCATCTACCACGTCTCACCTCTGCACCCCTCATCTACCACGTCTCACCTCTGTGCCCCTCATCTACCACGTCTCACCTCTGCACCCCCTGCACCCCTCATCTATCACGTCTCACCTCTGCACCCCTCATCTACCACATCTCACCTCTGCACCCCTCATCTACCACGTCTCACCTCTGCACCCCTCATCTACCACGTCTCCCCTATGCACCCCTCATCTACCATGTCTCACCTCTGCACCCCCTGCACCCCTCATCTACCACGTCTCACCTCTGCACCCCTCATCTACCACATCTAACCTCTGCACCCCTCATCTACCACGTCTCACCTCTGCACCCCTCATCTACCACGTCTCACCTCTGCACCCCTCATCTACCACGTCTAACCTCTGCACCCCTCATCTACCACGTCTCACCTCTGCGCCCCTCATCTACCACGTCTCACCTCTGCACCCCCCTGCACCCCTCATTTACCACGTCTCACCTCTGCACCCCTCATCTACCACTGGGGGTGGTATCAGTGTAATATTCCTGCTGGGGGGGTATGGGTGTAATATTCCTTCTGGGGGTGTATGGGTGTTAAATTCCTGATGGGGGTGGGTATGGGTGTAATATTCCTGCCGTCTGGAGTATTGGTGTAATATTCCTGCTGGGGGGGGGGGGGTTATGGGTGTATTATTCCTGCTAGGGGGGAGTGTTGGTGTATTATTCCTGCTGGGTCTATGGGTGTAATATTCCTGAATCGCTGCAGAAACACGGCACACGCTTGCAATACGTTTACTTTCAATATCACCCCAATCGAGGTGTGATTTTGCCTCGATGGTAGTCTGACAAATTACAGGATTGCTTTTGGTAAACAGGTGTCCCGCGATTTTGTTTGTGTTTTTTGTCAGGTGACAATATTGTCCTGTGATTGGGGTGCCATTAAAAGTAATGAAATCACAATCAGGAATCGCAGTAATTCCGCCCGCGATCCGGAAGGCCTAGGTGTGATTGCAGCCTAAAGCCCCATACACACGGTCGGATTTTCGCATGGATTCTGTCCTATCGGACAATGTTGTCGAAAAATCAGACCGTGTGTAGGCACCATCGGACAGTTTCCATCGGATTGTCCGACGGACAAAGTCCTATCTCCTGCTGGATAGATTTTTCGACAACAAAGTCCGATCACACCAAATCCGATCGTGTGTAGCGAATTCCAACGGACAAAGTGCTACGCATGCTCAGATCACATTACAAGACCAAAGCTATTGGCTACTAGCCTCTACGTAGTCCCGTCGTACGCAACGAACGTCACCACGTTCAGAATGATCGGATTTTCCGACAACTTTGTCCGACCGTGTGTACGCAAAACCAACATCGGACAAAGTACGATGGACATGATCCGACGGACCTGGTCCACGGATAATCCGCGCGTGTGTATGGGGCTTAAGCGTCTTCCATCAGTTGCTGGGTTCACCTTCTATAGATTCTGGGGGAACATTTTCTTCCTCAAACATTCCACACATTTGTTTCATTCTTTATTCCACCGCTAATATATACTCTGCATTGACCTTGTATAGCGCTTTTCTCTCTGAGGACTCCAAGTATTGGAGATGGCGTTGGCCGGGTCTGCTGCTTGGAAGGCAGCTATGCTCACCACTGTACCACCAACACAAAGTAGCATGTCTTTGTAGTGTGGGAGGAGACCGGAGTACCCGGAGGAAACCCACACAAGCACAGGGAGAACATGCAAACTCCATGCAGATAGTGTCCTGGTCAGGATTTGAACCATGGACCCCAGTGCTGCAAGGCTAACCCCTAAGCCTCTGTGCTGCCCATATGCGGCCTCTGTTCTCTAAGGCCCACCCCCGCTGAGCGGGGTACATCAGTTATGTCCACTCAAAGCGCCTCCAGAAGAAATCCAAACTTATCCAAAACTACAATCTATATATATATATATATAACAAAATTACAACACACACCTCCACAACATATACAAACTTATCCTAATCTACAATATATAACACTCCTATAATAAAACTCAGCCAAATAACAATAAAGAGGGGTACAGTGGTCCCCAAATTAGCAACACAATGGAGCTAATTATTCCATTCACACTTAGGTCTTATTCACACGGGGGGTATGAATCCCCATGGGAGGGCCGTGTTTACCGGAATGGGGATGCACAGGTGTTCCCAGCATCCTGTGTAGGCAGTCCCATTGCTGTCAACTGCAGTGCAGCAACTGTACCCAATGTGACATCTGTGTCTACCCCAAACACACCCAGGGTGCGTCCGTGCAACTGCACCCGCATGGATGTCCTTTTTGGGGTAAACACAGCCCCCACACAGGGTACAGATTCATACACCCCGTGTGAGTGAGGCCTTGGACTTATCCATAAAAGACATCACTGGCGGGAAGAGTTCTCATTTCTCAGCAGAGAAAGCCTAAAGAAAGCTGGAAAGACTCCTCCCACCTCTGAAGACAAAAAGAGTTCCACCCTCCACTCATAGCTGGTCCAACACACGCCTCAAAAACATACTGGCCTCCAACCTCCCCTCATAGCCGGTCCAACACACGCCTCAAAAACATACCGGCCTCCAACCTCCCCTCATAGCTGGTCCAACACACGCCTCAAAAACATACCGGCCTCCCACCTTCTCTCATAGCTGGTCCAACACACCTCAAAAACATACCGGCCTCCAACTTCCCCTCATAGCTGGTCCAACACGCCTCAAAAACATACCGGCCTCCAACTTCCCCTCATAGCTGGTCCAACACGCCTCAAAAACATACCGGCCTCCAACCTTCTCTCATAGCTGGTCCAACACACCTCAAAAACATACCGGCCTCCAACCTCCCCTCATAGCTGGTCCAACACACGCGTCAAAAACATACCGGCCTCCAACCTTCTCTCATAGCCAGTCCAACTCACGCCTCAAAAGCCTACCAGCCTCCAAACTTCACAACATAATCAATTAATTAATGTCGATCGACAATACATCGATCAAACATAATCACATGTAAAAAAGTGCCTGAGATGAAGAGTGTAAATGTAGACCTTTAGCTTTAAGGTTAATCAAAAATATCACATTCTAAAGGGAAAGGTATAACAAGGGGGAGGGGGAGTATGGAAGAGGGAGAGAGGGAGGGAAAGGGGGGGGGGAGGTTGTGGGTAAGGAAGGGGTGTGGGGTTCCCCCCAACCCTCACCCCCTTCCTCCAACCTCACCCCCCATTTTTCCTCCCTCTCTCCCTCTTCCATACTCCCCCTTGTTCTACCTTTCCCTTTAGAATGTGACATTTTTGATTAACCTTAAAGCTTAATGTCTACATTTACACTCTTGGCAACTTTTGGATATGAGGCAGATTTTGGAGGACTTGGTTCAGTTCCCCCCCTCCTAGCAGGCTGTTTACCACCAACATCTTGGGTTCTTTTTTACAGGTGATTATGTTTGGGCGATGTATTGCCTTAAAGCTTCTTCAGAAGCTGCATAAAGGTAGAGGACTGATGGCAGGACCCTCCGGTTACTGAAGAGGCAGCCGCCACCAGTGTAGGGACCTGTGTTGGTACACCCGTACTTGGTCCTTGGGAGGGTTCCTCAGACTTTTTGTTGAGTCGTCTTCTAGGAACAGCCAATTGTCTTCTTTGTCCAGCTACATTGATATTTGGTGATTCAGAAGCTGCAAAAACAAAAATGGAGGTCTGATGGGAGGACCCTCCGGTTACTGGAGAGGCAGCCGCCACCAGTGTAGGAACCTGTGTTGGTACAGCCGTGCCTGGTCCCTGGGAGGGTTCCTCAAACTTTTTGTTGAGTCTTCTTCTAGGAACAGCCAATTGTTTTGTTTGACCAACTACATCAACAGAATCGTTGCATGCTGGAGCCTCGATGTGAATGACACGTGGTTGATTTAACATTTTTTCCAACTTTTTGGTTATTTTCTTTCCCAACAGAGCTACACCCTGCTCATTTTAGTGCAGTCCATCCCACCTGATAACAAATAGAGATCATGCACCCATCAGCAAGAACAACATACACATAAGAAGGACCTGAAGATCAAACCTACCAACCGTATCCTCAAAACTCACCGCATCTGTCAGAAAAAAGACATAGCGGCCACCTCCTGCTCCATGGCCGGCTCTGTGGCTGGTGCCACCAGTCCCGTCTGGCCTGGTGGCCGCTATGTCTTTGTTCTGACAGATGCAGTGAGTTTTGAGGATACGGTTGGTAGGTTTGATCTTCAGGTCCTTCTTATGTGTATGTTGGTCTTGCTGATGGGTGCATGATCTCTATTTGTTATCAGATGGGACGCTGTAGGTGGCCTGGGGGAGGCTATTGGTTTATTGTGTCGGCATTCATCGTGGCTTCGTGACATTGTTCCTTCATCACTTTGGAAGAAATAGTCCTGGATTGGTCTGTTGTTACCCTCTACATTCTGTGGAAGGAGCATTTGAATGACATTTAAGGTAAACCCAACCTGTATATCTAATCGCTTGAGGCCTTTATGTATCCTTGATATATTTCTTTCCTCAGTGCATATATACACATATATATATATATATATATATATATATCTCCCATTTTATTTTGACATTTCTAGTATTTCCTCCGGCCCCATTGTACTCCTCCTGCCATCAATTGCCGCTGCTGGTGTTGGCACCTCTTCTTACATAAGTTTTGGACCCTTTAGTAGTGTGCATTAGCTTGATTACATTCTATATACATGGTGAGTTTTATGTTCATGTTGTGTGCCCCTCTGTATAGTGCTCAGACCCTCATGGATATTCATTGAACATATTATTTATGTCGTTATATCTTTTGATACACATTTACTTTGATAATAATGTTTATTTACTGGCATTCATACTTACTAATAATTCTTTATGCAAATTTTTGGAATTATTGTTGTTGTTTATTTT